>JAKTYK010000111.1:0-14444 GCA_030578655.1 Magnusiomyces starmeri
TTTTTTTTTTTTTTTTTTTTTTTTTTTTTTTTTTTTTTTTTTTTTTTTTTTCTTTGGTCTCCTCCCCTTCCTCTTTAACTTACCGTCTGCATGCGTAAATCTCATGTTTTTGTAGGATCGTCCCATCCTGAATTGGGTCAACTCATTTGCGACCGACTCGGCGTTGAGCCAGGCAAATGCACGCTTCGAAAGTTCTCGAACGGCGAAACCTCCATAGAGATTGGTGTTTCTGTTCGTGACGAAGACGTTTATGTGGTGCAATCCGGATCGTCGGATATCAATGATCACATTATGGAGTTGCTCATTTTGATTTCCGGATGCAGAGGCGGCTCAGCAAACAAGATCACTGCCGTCATCCCTTGCTTCCCCTACGCCAAACAGTCCAAGATGAAGAAGCACCGGGGCGCCATCACCGCACGAATGCTGGCAAACCTGCTCATCATGGCTGGCGCCGACCATGTCATCACCATGGACCTGCATGCCACCCAGATGCAAGGCTTCTTCTCCAAGCCCGTAGACAATTTATTGGCTGGCCCCACCCTGGCCCGCTGGATCCGCCACAATGTCCAAGACTACTCCTCCGCCGTTATTGTATCCAAAAACCCCGGTGGTACCAAGCGGGTCACGGCTTTGGCCGACGCCCTCAAGGTCAACTTTGCTATGATTCATACTGACCGTAGAAGATCCTCGCATAAAATTCGATCTACTTCAGCAGGAACAGCAGCAGCATCATCATCATCATCAACAACAACAACAACAGCAGCAAAATCGTCATTATCTTCATCTTCATCTTCATCAGCAACAGCAGAAGCAGCAGCAGAAGCAGAAACAATAAATACATCCGCACCAATATCATCATCATCATCATCATCATTATCAGCAGCAGCAACTACTACAGGAACAACAACAACAACAACAACAACAACAACAACAACAACAACAAGCAACTCAAAGTCAAATACTGTTAACCCCCAAAAACCCCCCACATCTGGATTGAGTCAGGGCTTCTCTGCCTCCGACATTGCGTCCGAGGAAAATGAAGACGGAGATGTCAAGATTGTCATCGACCATGCCGATGGCACCTCGTCTGTCCAGGAGGCGGTTACCCCCGCACCAATGGAGCCCCAGCAACTCAACGACAACTTGGATGACGAGGATGACGAGGACGAGATCCGCCACATCAACACCCAGTCCGTGCACGTTGCCCGGGTCATCCAGGGACACGTTGTTGACGAGGACGAGTACCCCGACGAAAACGACTTGTTTGAGAAGATGAGCAACGGCGCCGCCAACGGCGCTGCCGCCGCCCACTCGGAGCACGGCAACCTGCACGAGAGCATGTACTCGGCGGCCTCCCTCGGGGAGCACGCCCTGGGCGGCACCGGCGAGGCCGAGTCCTCCGACGACGAGGACGACGCCCGCGCCGACGCCAGACTCGCCTCCTCGGCACCCCCCGCCAAGGACCTCAAGGAAAAGGTCATCACGCTTGTCGGCGACGTGCGCGGCCGCACCGCCATCATCCTGGACGACATGATCGACCGCGCCGGCTCGTTTGTCGCCGCGGCTGAGCTGTGCTACAAGAACTGCGGCGCCAAGCGCGTCATTGTGGTGGCCACCCACGCCATCTTTGCCTCCAACTCGCTCGAGGCGCTCGAGGCCTGCCCTTGCATCGACCAAATCGTCGTCACAAACACCTACCCCATCCCGCTCGAGAAGCGCCTCAAGTGCAAGAAGCTCGTCGTCATCGACGTCTCCTCCATCTTGGCCGAATGCATCAGAAGAAACCACCACGGTGAAAGCATTTCCGCCCTTTTCGAGCAATTGCTTGTCATTTAAGATCCTGCGTTGTTTACTATACATTATCAGTGTTGTGGTCAATTGACGGGAGAAAATAAATTTTATATTAAAGAAGAAGAAGAAAAAAAAAAAAAAAAAATTAAAAATAAATAAATAAATAAAAGAAGAATGATAATAAGATATAAAGAAAAACCACAGATATAAATATATATAAAGAAATTGAATTAATATATAAAGCCTATAGTATAAAATGATACACACAAGAAATGTGAGCCAAATATATATATATATATATATATATATATATATACGTTTACGCTTCCTTGGGCTCAACAGTGGCTTCTATCTTAGCCTCAACCTTCGCTTCATCTTTGGCATTGTCCTTGGCCTCTTCTTTCAAAGAAGTGCTGTCGGCAGTTTCTGATTTGGAGTTTGCAGAAGTTGCGGCGGCGGTTATGGCTGCCGAAATGGCGGCAGCGGCCGCGGCACTTGCCGCCGCAGGATCCGAGGCCGGAGCTGCGTCTGTGGCAGCGTTTGTGGCAGAGTTTGTGGCCGGGGACCCGCTGCTGCCTGGCGGAGAGACAATGTCGAGCGAGTCTTTAGAGTTCCAGTTGACGGGGATGAACTTTTTGGGAAGCGACACGCGGGCAAACCTGGACTTGAACTTGGAGGCAAGCAGGTCCGAATCGAGATGGCGGGTGAGCGCCACAAGCGGGATGCACGAGATGCAGTGCTTCGAGTCCAGCTGCACGTCCAGCGGGTTTTGCGTGTTGCACCCGGGAGAGATGGTCAATCGAATCGAGTGCTTCTTTTCGTCCGTCTCGTAGATCTCAAACCCGATTTGCGTCAAATAGTCTAGCTCTGGGAGGTGGTTGCGGGGGAGCCTGGTCGGGATCTGGGACTCGTAAATCACGTTGAGCAAGGTGTATATGTGGGACTCCTTGGTGAAGAAAAACACAGACCGGCACTCGTCTCCGTTGCGCATGTGCTCAATCTCCATCAAGATCTGCTGCACCAAAGGAAGCGAGGTCAACAACCCAATGTCCAGCTTTTCTTTGGCCTCAATGCCGTATTCTTGTGGGCAAATGAAATCAAATAGAATTTTGGATAGAGTGTAAAGCTCCCGAAGATAAGCAAACTCTGGACCGTCAAAGGCGGTAGATGTAGGTAATGGCGAAACTGAAGGGCTATTATTGTTGCTGTTACTGTTGCCATTACCATTACCATTACCATTGCTGTTGTTGCTACTGCTACTTCCGGTAGCGCTACCAGTGCTACTATTGCTACCATTGCTACTGACTCCGCCTCCTGGGGGTCGATGGCCAGTTTGATTATTTCTTTGGTCAAACATAGCCGACGTTTTAGGGACCTGCAAGGGCTTAAAGGTGGTTTTTGTGGGCTCAAACTCGGCCAAAGATGGATCGGGTTTAAAAACACGCTCAAGAAACTGTCGGTTGTGAAGGCCATCAAACTTCATGGTATCGTACAACTCCGAAATCTTTGCCGGATCAACTTTTTCAACAGACAAAAACTCCTTAAACAATTTATCCCAGCGTTCTCGAAACAGAACCGGGTCCTCGCTGCAGCACCATCGCGACTGGAAGGTATTGACGTCGTAGTGGGTGTAGTTAAACTCCATAATGTGCTTGTGGTAATTCATGAGCTCAACGACGCGAGACAAAACAATAAAAGGCTCGGGGAATTTGGGCGGCCAAGTGAATTGGGGAGGAGGCTCTAGACCTTGACGAAGAAGTGGTTTGAGTTTCTTCTTGACCTTGTCCATGAGATCCTTAGCGGCGTTCGAATCGTCGAGCCAATCTTTGCGAATGGACAAAATGTCTTCGGAAACATCCTCAATGTCGAGATAAGCAGAAGCCCATATTTTTGCAGACGCAACGACGCGACGCTCGGAAGAGGTGTAAATCTTGACATTGTTGACCAAATCTTTATTTATAAGCAAAGTGTCCTGACGCATTTGTTGCCCAAGATCCAAAGCCTGATATCGAGCGGAATGGGTAGGTTCACCGCCCCATTTGATGATAACCTGGACCTTTTCAACCTCGTTAATTTCTTTATTGAGAACAGGCTTGAGTTGAACTTTTGTACCGGGGAAATCCTTTTTTTTTTCCAAAGCCATGCGAAGCTGGGAAAGCTTTTCAGGATCCTCAATGGCCTCATCCTGAGCTCTTTTGGTGACTTTGAGAATGTAGGCCAAATCGGGCTTTTCGCGAATAATAACTTCTTCCTTGTGGCCACGCAACAAGTCGATAAAAGTTTTCGACTTGAAGGAAAACTTAAACTTTTGTTTAGGGGTTCTGTCAGCATGGCGGATGACGTAAATCTGACCCTTTTGTTTCCATTTTTGTTCCTTTTCCACAACAGTGGCATCATTGGGAAGAATGGACTTGTTACGCTCCTGGCGGTCCTTTTTGGCCTGGATAAAGAGCTGGCGCAAGATTCGGGAGGCGTTATTGTAGTAGTCCTGGTTGTCCTTTACAAATGAAAAACCATTGACATCAATGACATAAGACTTGCCATGAACACGGAGCAAATCAAAGCCGCAGATTGTTTGTTCGAACGCCTCGGAGATGCTAGCAGCCATTTTGATTTCCTCTTCGCTGAGCTTAGTGACGAAGCGGATCTCCTTGCCATAAGTGTTTCTGCGGACAATACCATCAACAACGGGTGACTTACGTGTTTCAGCATGGCAAAAGTGGGGGCCGACAGTGTAGGCCTTGACATCCTCCAAGTTGTCCGTATCCATAAACTCCTCATAGATGAAGGAGCCATCGGTCCGGGGGTATGTGAGGTCAGGGTCGTACTCAGAAGACTTGTTTCCCACCTTACGGAAGAGGCGCCTGCCGCCTCCACCAGTGGAAGAGTGGTAGTATACATAGACATTGTGATCCTCGCCATCGACGGGTTTCTCCACAAAGGGCTTTTCCAAGACTCTTCCGTCCTCAAAGCGAAGGGTATCTTTGCCAATCATTTCAAATTTGAGGGGCTCTTCATGTTCCAAAACAACGCCATGTTTTCGGAGCTTTTCACGGACAATTGGTTCAACCCGGGGGCCCCCATCACGTGAGACAACAATGCGTCTAGGGGTGGGAACGCCGGCGGCTTCGAGAAGACGCAAAACTAAACGCCTATCCCAAAGGATTTTTTGGAGTTCGAGGTCATTGACAAGAAAGGGTTTACGAAGATTGACATAGTCGATAGCCTTTTGAAGGGGGAAGCCACTGGAGAAGAAGGAGATGAGAAAATCACATGTGGGCCAATTTTCGATTGCTAGTGGGTGAATAATAATAATAAAAATAAAAAAATTTTTAATTAGTTATTAAAATAAAAATAAAAAAAAATAAAAAACTTACACTCATCGAGAATCACTTTATCACCAAAGATAACAGTTTCAAATTCGCCATGTTCTATAAGCTTGTTGAGAATATGACGACATGGTTTGGAACGGGCTTTTGCATCCATGGCACAAACGCCGATTTTGCCAATCTTGGGGACCTGTGAGGGGACCTGAGAAGAGGCATGAGAAGTTACTTCATTGTTTTTGGAAGAGGACGAGGAAGAGGACGAGCGTTGATTACTGTCGGAGGTGAAGGCGTTACTGTGGGTGGAATGAGTGGATGCAGGAGAGCTTGAGGCAAAAGTAGGAGAAGAAGTCAAATTCTGTGCCAACGAACCAGGCGAGGGGCCGTTGGATGAGGTGTTTGCAAAGGAGGTAAAGTAACCAGACTGGGTTACGGGACTTATCCCCAAAGCCGGTGAAGCTGATGAGGAGACGCCGACAAGAGAGGGTGGAGAGTTCAAGACAGAGGAAAGCGAGTTTTTGTGAGGAGGTGCCGTGTCGATGGCGGCAGAAACGGCAGTAGAAGAGGCAATCTCAATGGGTCTGGTGACAGGAGAGATAGTTATGGGAGTTGATGAAGAGTGGAAGGTCTCATCGCTATTGTTGTTGTTGTTGCTATCGTTAGCAGATGATTCGTTAGTGTCCGAGTTTGTCGAGGAGTCTGATGCCTCAATGTCGTGGTAGAAGGATGTTGGCGTTCCGGAGATTGTCGTTTTCAAAGAGAGGTCGTTCTCCCTAGAGATATCGGAAAAGGAAGACATTCCGGAGAGAAGTAAAGATATATTTTATTGAGGCGTAGAATACGAAATAAAATAAAAGAAAGAAAAAAAGAAAGAAAAAAAGAAAGAAAAAAAGAAAGAAAAGTTATATTTATAAAATTATGTCTTGACAAGTTTACAACACAGAACAAAGGTTGTGCAGCCACCAGCCAGTTTCCTTTTTGGGAAGTACGAGAACGGCTGTGGCATTGCGGCTTACGGCTTGCAGTTAGTAACCGGTACCCACGGTTACCCTTAGTTACTTGTGTGCAGATTAATATATGCGGAACACAAAAACGCACGGAACATTTATTTCACTACCCGGGTCTTTGAACACGACAAAAATATTTTAAAAACCCGGGTTTTTTTTTTCTTTTTTTTTCTTTTTTTTTTTTTTTTTTTTTTTTTTTTTTTTTTTTTTTTTTTTTTTTTTTTTTTCAGCACCCAAAACCTCTATTTTCTACCCCGTATATCTTGTCACGCCTGCGTATTTTCAAGACTGATAAAATTTTCTCTCTAATTTTTTTATTTTTTTATTTTTTTTTTTATTTATTCATTTAATATTTCTCGTTTTTGTACTTCTTCTTCTTCTTCTTCATGGATAATTTTCTCCACCATTCGCTCTGGTTCCGTCAAAATGCCTTCTAATGAAGTTCCTGTCTCGGATGCTTCAGTAAATCTGCCATCTCATTCTAAATCCACCGCAAAATCTGCGTCCAAATCCAAGCCCCGCTCCAAAACCTCTTCCCCATCCAAGATCTTCTCGCCCTTCAGATCCGTCGGCCATGTCACAGACGCTACTCCTCTCGCCGTCACCTCGCTCGGTCAGTCCTTTGTCGTAACGACTTCCGTCGGAAACTTTTTCCAGATCTACGACGCAACTAATCTCCATCTTCTCTTTGTCTCGTCCCCGAAAACACCCTCCCCTATCACTGCTCTTTATTCCCATTTCCATTATGTCTTTGCCGCTTGGGGATCCTCCATTGGCATTTTCAAGCGCGGCCGTCTCCAAACCACCTTCAGCTTAGACCCTTCTTTGTTGGCTACGGATGGGCCTATATCCTCCATCGTCTTGTTTGGTGAACACCTCTGTGCTGTTACCGAAACCGCCATCTCTGTCTTTAAAGTCAATCCCAAATCCCCCGCTGATGATCCCGAGCTTTACACAATTATCAACATTCCTAAATCCTTTGGCAAGATCAAGCAGATCATTCACCCCCACACCTACCTCAACAAAGTTGCCGTCATTGTCGACTCCTCTGTCCTTCTTTACAATGTCCGCACCGGGCGTCTTTTGTTTTCCTCAGAGTCTCTTCCCAGCCCAGTAACCGTTGTTGAAACCTCACCTGTTCTTGATGTTGTGGCCATTGGCACCGTTTCGGGTGACATTTACATCTACCACTTGAAGCAGGGCCGCATTCTTTTCACCCTCAATGCAGGTGCCCGTGTCACATCCCTCTCCTTCCGCACTGACGGCACCCCCCTGCTCGGCGTCGGCACATCTGTCGGTGATATTTTGTTTTACCACTTGGATTCCAAAAAACGCATCCACATTCTACGCGGCGCCCACAAGGAGGAAAATGGCGGCGTCTCCCGCATCCACTTCTTCAATGGCCAGCCCATCTTCATCACAAATGGCGGCGACAACAAGTTGGCCGAGTACGTGTTTGATCCCTCTGTTATCACCGGAGACGATTCCCAGTCCAAGGCCTCGGTGGCCTCCATCTCCGCCCCTAGATTGCTGCGCTCTCGTGGCGGTCACTCCCTCCCCCCTAGCTTTATTTCTTTTACCGACGAAGAGGCACACTTTATTCTCTCGGCCTCTAGAGATCAATCGCTTTGGAGCTTCTCCCTTAGAAAGGACGCCCAGTCTTACGAGTTCTCGCAACGGGAAAAGCGTACCATCAATGGTGGCCCGGCCCGCGGCGGTATTTTGGGCTCTATGCAAAACAAATTTCCTGAAATCACCGGCCTGGCCTATCAGAAAAACAAGCAAGGCCGCTGGGACAATATTCTCACTGCTCATAAAGACCTGACTTTTGCCCATACTTGGGACGGGAAGCGCGGTATAGTAGGTCCCTACCACCTCCCCACCACCGATGGTGGCATTGTTAAAACCGTTTATATTTCTTCGTGCGGTAACTTTGGCATCATTGGCTCTTCCCTCGGTGGTGTTGGTGTCTACAACTTACAAAGTGGCATTCTACGCAAACAATACTCTGGCCACACCCAAGCTGTTACAGGAACCGCTCTCGACTCTCTCAACACTGTTCTCGTTACGGCTGCTTTGGACGGTCAAATTAGATTTTATGATTTCCACAAACGGACAAATGCCGGCGGCATCAATATTGTTCATAAGTTGCAAATGCCCTCTCCCGTAACATCGATCCTTCTTCACGAGGGCTCAGATCTGTTAGCCGCATCTCTTGACAACTTGTCCATTGTCGTTATAGACTTGAAAACTCGCAAAATTGTCCGTGAGCTGTGGGGCCATTCCAACCGCATTACATCTTTTGATTTCTCTCCCGACGGCCGTTGGATCGTCTCTGCCGCACTCGACGGCACCATTCGTACCTGGGATTTGCCTACGGGAGGCTGCATCGATGTCGTCAAGGTCGACAATGTCGTCACATGCTTGCGCATGTCTCCCAATGGCGACTGGCTGGCCACTGCCCATGTCCGTGGCGTCGGTGTTTCGTTATGGACTAACCGCGTCCAGTTTCGCCATGTTTCGGCAAAAATCATTACAGAAGAAGATGAAAAGAACAATGGCATTGCCACTATTGAAGTTCCTAACGCTGCTGGCGAGGGAGGTGCAAACATTATTGAAGGTGCCTTTGATGAGGTTGATGAAAATGGTAATGATGACGACGACAGTAACAACACCACTTTATCTGACTACAAAACGGTTGATCAGCTCAGCGAAGATCTCATCACCCTCAGTTTGTTGCCTCGAAGTAAATTCAACACGCTGACGCATCTGGATGCCATCAAAAAACGCAACAAGCCCAAGGAATTGCCCAAAAAACCTGAAAACTTGCCCTTTTTCTTGGGAATGACCAAGGAGGGGAAATCAGAGGCGTCGCGTATCGGGCCCTCCTCGGTGGCAGATTCCTCCATTTCCAGTAGTCAAAATGCTGTGCCTGGACCTGCTTCAAACTCTACCGCAGACGACAAACAGAACGCCATATATCTACGGGCTGGCGAAAAAATAGAGTTTGAGTCTAAGTTCACTCGGTTACTCAAGGACGAGAGTAATCCCAAAGCCTTTATTGACTATCTTAAGACGTTATCCCCCTCTGCTACCGATCTGGAGCTAAGAGCTCTAAAGTCATATGCCCCTCTCACGGAAATCATTCTATTTATTCGTGCATTAACTGACACTCTAAATCGACACATTGATTACGAACTGGTCCAAGCCTGGATGGCCATGTTACTGCGTATACATGGTGATGTCATTCTTGCCCATTCCACCAAGAAAGAAAAGAAGAGCAAGAGTGATACTTCTAAAACCAAAACAAAACACAGCGATGGCAATGATGAAGATGAGGAGGATAGTGATGGAGATCTTCTTATCACTCGCAATATAGAGAGTGATGAGGAAGAAGATAGCGATGAGGAGCAAGAAGATGACGAGTGGTCGGTTTATCTTCCTGAGTTGGTACAAGCTCTAGAACAGTGGGAGGAGGTCCAAAGATCGGAGAGTTTGAGACTGGGAGAGTTGGCACAATACTGTTCCGGAGTCATTAGTTTTTTGAAGATAGCATAGAAAGTTATATATTTATATATGTATAGATTTTTTTGAATACAATTTTGAATACAATATTTTGAATACCAAAATAAAGTTGAATTTTTTTTTTTTACAAATCCTCAACTTTCTGCGTCAGATTTTTGGCGTGGGAAGGAACAAGCGGCTGACTAATAGAAATTTCCAAAGCAATCCATTTGTAATCGGGGTTTTTATTTGTAAACCTCCATAAAAATATTTCATTTTCCAATCGTTTTTTTTTTTTTTTTTTTTTTTTTTACTATTAACCCACCTTCTCTCTCTCTCTTCTTCTTCCTTTTTGCCCTCATCCATCATCGTCATTCTTGATCCCGCTTTCCATCCACAGCAATGTTTCGCGCATCAGTCCTACCCCGAACCTTAGCCGCAAGCACCGCCCGCAGACTCGCCGCCTCTGCCGCCCGCACCGGCCCCGTCGCCCGGCCCTACAGCACCAGGGCGGGCCGCGCCTCGTCGCGCCTTTGGTACGCCTCGGTGGCAGTTGCCGCCGCCGTGGGCACCGTCTCTCTTGCCACGCACAAGAGCGTTCTTCTTCTTGACGAAAAGGAGCCCTCCTCAACATCCTCGTCCTCGGCACAAGAAACCAAGCCCTCCAAAGTCGTGTTGGAGGTCATCGAGACGGTCGGCGAGTCGAAGGACTCTGTTGTCGATGCAGTCCAAACCTCCGTTGTCGAAATGGTGGACGGCGCCGTGCAGAACTCGCCCGTCGAAAAGTCGCTGTCGCACGTGGCCCAGGAGGTCCAGGGCGCCGTCGAGTCCTTGAGCAACGAGATTGTCGAGGAGATCGAGCAGCTCAGCGAGGAATACAAGAAGGAAGTCCAAGAACTTGCCCATTCGTCGACACCAGAAACGTCTGCACCAGCATCAGCATCGGCACCAGCACCAGCACCAGCACCAACATCAGAACAAGACCAACAAGAACAGAAGCAGGAAGAGCCTGAAAACAAGGGCGCATACGACCCCGACACGGGCGAAATTAACTGGGACTGTCCCTGTCTCGGTGGCATGGCCCATGGCCCCTGTGGTGAGGAGTTCAAGGCCGCCTTTTCGTGCTTTGTCTACTCCACCGCCGAGCCAAAGGGCGTCGACTGCATTGAGAAATTCAGCGCCATGCAGAACTGCTTCAGAGAACATCCCGACGTTTATGCTGAGGAGTTGAGAGAAGCTGAGCCCTTCCCCGATGAAGAAAAGCAACAAGAGCCCGCTAAAGAGTCTGCTAAGGAGTCTGCTAAGGAGTCTGCTAAAGAAACAGCATCCGCTGGGTCTTCAGAGTCCAAGATTTAGAAGATTATATTTATATATATTAAGAAACAACAACAACAAAAAAAATTTTTTTTTTTTAAAATTACAGTAAATGATACTAAAAATCTAATATGTATATAATTTATAGACAGAACAATAAAATACAATAAATATTTATATTCACAAGATTGTTTGAATAATGATAGTTCTACTTTCTCCCCTTGTAGCGATCATACATGGCTTTTAAATCGTCTAACGAGATTGGATCGTACCCTGCAGAATCTTTGGAAGAAACCTTGACCCATAGCACGTTATCGTTGATGTAGGCAGACATTCCGCCGGACCCCATGGGGCTCTCGGAGATTCGGTAGAGAGGATGGCCGAGAACGGGGTGCGCATGCTGGACCGAGACAAGAAACAGGTCATGTGTCGCACAAACGTCTTCAACGATATCCTTAAACGACATGAAAGTGGCAGGCTCGCCGGCAACGGTTTTGCTTTGCGAACCAAACATCCCTGTAGTTGTGCTTTCGCCGCGCCCACTTGCGTTTCTACTGTTGCTGCCGCTGCTATCGCTGCCGTTGCCACTGCTGTTGGTGCTGCCGCTGGTGCCAGGAGCAGGGGGCGACCCGATGCTGGCATCCTTCAGCTTGCTGCCCAGCTCGCTGACATTCGTGTTCTCAGTCTTGTTGTGCCTGATCCATTCGGTTCGGTACAATGGATCGATGAGAGGAGGCTTGGGTAGTCTGTTTTTGCGCAGCGAAGGCACTATATCCAAAGCTTCGTCGATAGTATCAATAGAAGCATGAAATTCTCGGGCCACCGCCGGTATGTTTCGAATATTTTCCGGAAATGCATTATACCAAGCTTCATACCATGACAAGATATCTTCAAGCTCGCGCTTGTCAAGTTGGTGTTGTTCTTCAGGAGTCTTGTCCTTTAGTTCCCGTTCCGGCGGGACATCTATGAGCCACTCATAAAGATATTCCTCGAAATCTATAAAGAAATTCTCAACGAGCAAATCGCCTAGATCAAAAGGCTTGACTACCAATGGACACCACTTGAAAATGGACGCCAGAATCTGTTCTGCAGTTAGTCCGTTAGAAGATACCCCTGATTTTGACGACGTCGGTAAATATCCCAGTTTGATGTAACTTTTTAGGATTTTAGAAAGTCTGGGTATAACTGCTGTTTTGACCATTTCTTCAAACTCGGCTTCCTTTATAAGCTCGCTCCACTGCTCGATCCCGTCCAAGGGAGCGCTATCCGAAGGCCGCCAACTGTGAATCAGGTGTATATATCGTTCTTTAACTTCGTAAAAAATATCCACGACGCTCTCATGTGAAACCCGGGTATACGTTATCCAAGGAAATATCCAGTCATGAGGAGGCGGGTATAAATCACGATTATCATCGATAGGACTTTTACTTTTGCTCTTGTTCTTGTTCTTGTTCTTGTCCTTGCTCTTACTCTTTCCCGAACTACTGTAGTATGATGCAGGCTTCCATTTCTTGATGGCATGCAAAAGACGTGGAGTAACGATATTCGTATATACATAAGACATTATTGCCGGCGGGACAACAGTGCTCCAGTCTTCTAATAGTAAAATAGCTGTTGATGGATGTTCAGGATTCCATTCATCTTGTAACGTATGTTTAATTTTGGGCACCCATATACTGAATAATAATTTTTCATAAAGTGTTAACCGGTCTATGCTTGTGATTTTGGTACTTGTTGAATGCAAGGCATGTGTGTTGTTATATTCTTCTTCGTTATGACGGTCTTCTGCCAAGATACTGTCGTCGTAGATTTCATCATTTAATTCTTTAGACGCGGTAAATAAGGATCGGAGTAAGATAAAAATTTGCTTAAATTGACTAGGTGAATGTAAGGGCATCCATTCCTTGAAAGCCCGTTCAAGTACTGGCGCCAGAATTGCCACGGCTAGTTGATCAAGATTAAATGTTTTGATATGCTTGATGAACTGGTATTGAAGGGTGCTTAATATTTCGGATATTCTTTCCAGGGTTTCGACTGGATCAAGCTCTGTATTGTCGGTAAGATTACTCAACTTTGTACACTTTTCGATAAACTCCTCGAGCTTGGAAATTTCACTTGATACATCTTCAAGTTTTGTATCCAGTCGCTTGATCTCAAACTGTGCGTAGGTTTTACGAGTCTTTAGTGACCGCCATTCGGTCCCATAACGCTCCATTTCATTGTTTGCTCGATCTATAAGAGCAGAGGTTTGGGGTGGGATTTCATCTTCTATATTGCCCTCGTTGGTATCGGTATTTTCTAAAGATTGGGCAGGTTGTGTCATATCAATAATACGTTTAAACCCGCTGGGGATAACTAGACCTTCAGCCTCCATTTCATTTATTGTTTTAAACAGGTTCCGTGCTTTTCGTCGAGTTTTCTCAGCTGCCGTTAGGGCTATTGGAGGTTTATAGGGGGGTTTTCCGGGCTTCTTCCCGCCCGAGGAGGAGGAGTAGGAATCGTCCTCTTTTATCAGATCTTCTTCGTCCGAGTTGATTTTTTCACCGCGACGTTTGGCCTCGAGTATTTCTTGTTTCGATCGCTCTTTAACGCCACCTATACCCAGACCTTGTGGCCGTAGTTTGTGTTCTATGGGGTTTAATATACCAGCGCCATCTTTACCCAAGCCTTTCCCCTTGACATAGCCCATCTTTTCCAAAAGCTTTGCACCAATGCCATATGTTTTTTCGGAGATCGACTTTGCTTGCGATTGAGGTTTCTTGGGTTTGGCCGCATCTTTGGGAGTGGTTGAAGCAGGTGGTGTGGCTGGAGACGGCGATTGTTGAGAAGGAAGAGTCAGTTCAAACAGAGGATTAGCAAAAGCTGATCTCATTCCCAATTGAGGACGTGTATTTTGGGTAGCATCATTATTTGAGCTGGAAGAAGATGTGAAAATCATTGGGCTGAATCTAGAGGACGTTTGTTTGGAGTCTTGAGTGACATTAGATGCAAGTGGAGGCTTTTCATTATTATTATTGTCGTTATCATTATCATTATCATTATCATTACTACTGGTATTTTCATTATTTTGAGGTATAGAAAAAGATTGGGAGGTAAATGTCACAGGCTTAGGTTTAAAAGACGGTTCATTGGGCGATTCAGAAGAAGGTACATTGTTTTTGTTATTCTCAGACTCATTTTGGGTAGTTGATGAAGAGGATGGCGTAAAAATCATGGACGCGTATCTGAGAGCGCCATAAGAGTCTGTTTTGCTGCTGGAATGATCGTTGAAAACGCCATAAATGCGATCATTGTTAAGCTCCTCTTTAGTTTTCTTTTTTCTGGGAATATTGTTCCATTTTGCATAAAGATCGTCATCTGAAATATCATCGTCATCAGAAGATGAAGACATTTTTTTTTTTTTTTTGGCTTCGTCAGGTACTTTTTGTATCTGATTATTATAATGAGAAGTTTTTTTTTTTTTTTTTTTTTTTTTTTTTTTTTTTTTTTTTTTTTTTTTTTT
>JAKTYK010000112.1:0-14349 GCA_030578655.1 Magnusiomyces starmeri
TTTTTTTTTTTTTTTTTTTTTTTTTTTTTTTTTTTTTTTTTTTTTTTTTTTTTTTATTGCCCAGTAAACGCTCCACGCTTTAAAGCTTTGTAACGAGACTCACCAAGATACTTAACAGCATTTTGGACCAAATAGGCTGCAGATCCAATTGCTCTAAAGCCTGCTAAGGCAGCAACACTCCACAGAATAATTTTGAGGTAGACATTATCATTGGTGCTGTCCAAGCCGAAAACCTCAATCATGATAAGCACCAATAGTATATTGGATACCATCCATACCAAAACAACACGAGTTCTAAATTCACGGTAATAATCCTCAAGAACAGGCTTACTGTGTTGGAGACGAACTTTGGGCTTTGTGTTTCTTTCTCTCAAGTAACTCAATGCATCCTCATAAAACTTGTCAATGTCAAGCTGTTCAGCGGGGATCTCGATTTCAACAATATCATTACCCGATTCAACTTTTATAATAGCACTTCCCAAATCCATTTTTTGCTCGTTATCACCTTTAGTACCCCAAGTTACATCGTGAGTATTGCAAAAGGCGTATATTTGAAGGGTACACACATAAGTAGGGAGCATCAAGAAATACTGAATTGAGCTGGTGAAGATATGCCAAGGATCAAGATATAAAAAGGACATGAGGACATACAGGCCATATGTAGAAATCATAGAAACCAAAATGTTGGTAAAGGCATTGTTCCCCAGAACGACACCGTTTTCTCGTGCTTGGACTGTTTTGACAACAAAATATATACCGCAAATTATTGCGTAAAGACCGATTACAGCCAGGATCAAAATACTTAAATAAAACCAATGTCGAGAGCCTTGTGGTCTGTTACCCAGGGAAATGATGAATTGAGAGGCAATTGTACATATGAAGATATACTTGAAAATCAAAAACAAGTAATAGCCAGCCGGACCATCGATCACGCCATTATTGGGGGTAGAAAGAGATCCAGCAACAAAGTAGAATGCAAGGAAAAAGTTTGCCAAAGAAAAATAAGTGAAGATAAGCTGTACGAATTGATAAAAGAATTCAATATGCAATAAGATCTTTCTAAAGGTCGAATGATCAGTCTGCCAAATTTGCATGAAATGCGTTTGAGCATAAACAGCAGCAAAAAGAGCACCATTAAGCCAACGTCGACGTTGACTGATAAATTCAGGAACATCGTAGGGAACATCAGTTTCACCAGTAGCACTTCGGACATACTGCAAAAGCCACTTTTCTCCCTTCTTAGCAACAAGTTCCCAACAAAGAATACGATCTTCAGCAAGATACATATTGGAAGTAAATACGTCAGCCTCAGAACCATGAAGAAATTCACCTTTAAAATAAGAAGCCAAGGGACCTTTCCCATCAGGACCATTCATAAGAGCACGATAACGGTAGGCTGATAAAGCACCAGGGAGTACTGTGATGTAACCAAATACACTTTCTAGAGGCTTATCCAAGATATTTGACATTTTGTACTCAAAATTCTGAGCTGCAACAAGTGGATTGAGTAAATGTGTACCCTGAGGTCCAACCATAGCTCGAATTTCACCACAAGCACCACCGATGTTGGAATCAGAATCAAAGACCTTCCACAAGTGATAAATAGAAGTAGGGCCAGGCTTGGTACCGACATCAAGCAAAATGGTTACGGTAGGATTGAGTATGGGGCAAAACGCGTTGAACAACCATCTGTGGGAGTTAATTTTCTTTGCATTCTTTTCTTTCAAGCAGAAAAGAATTTGAACAGGAACGATACCATTCTCACCGCCTTGAAATTTCAAGTCAGTATCGATAGATAGTTGAGCTGTATACTCAAAGAGATGAGCTTTAACTTCCTTGCCATTGACATAACTTTTGGCAACCCCTTCTTGATAAACACCCAAGGCAGATAAGGTATGAAGAACACCAGGGTGAACTTTGGATCGACCATCGGCAACAATGGTAACAACCACTTTCTGCCAACTTGATTTCCCCCAAACACGAGATTTGTCACGAGAGCATAAATGTGAAATATTTTTCATGACAGAATGCAATGTACGTGTAAGATGGAGCTCGTCCTCATTGTACATGGTGATACAGATACAGATCTGAGTTTCACGTTCATACATTGCCGGACGGAGATTAAATCCTCCAGATACAAAATCATCGGGGTCCGTGGTTACTGCAGAATAGCGCATGAAAGTAAATTCGTCATGGTCACGACGACTAAGCAGTGAATAAAGTGTAGATGGGACAGGGCATTCTAAAACAAGATTACCGTCAACCAGTCGTACTTCTTTTCGTGCCATGGACTTGTTACGTCGCGGCTGAGATTTCAGCGGAACTTGGTAGTCTTTGCTAGAAAGAGTTTCGGCCGAAACAAGAGAGGCTGCATCACTTTTGTATACATCATCTAAAAGACCACTGGTTGCTGTAGGCTCATCGTAAGGAGATTGATCAAAAGCATCGTCGGTATGACCATGTTCATCGTCGTATGGCTGGGAAGGGCCCGCAAACGGGTCTGTTGCCGAACGACTGTGTCGGTTATAACTAGTAAAATCAGTAGATGTAGAGGCATTAAGAGTGGAATCGTAAGCTGTACTGGAACTTTTGGACATTTCGGATCGGTTGAATGGATTTGTACTTTGAAATTCATTATCATCATCATCACCATCAATAACAATAGTCTCACGATCTTGGAAACGAGCTGGCGATTCTAAACGCGTCCAAAGAGCTCGGGGGGTTTCTGTATTGTTGGCTGAGGGATGTAAAAGTGGGACAGAAGTCAACCGGGTGGGCGAACCATGAACTGAATTGGAGGACATTCTTGTAGGAGAAACACGCCCTAAACTGGAAGTCATTCTTGAAGGCGAATGAGGAGGGGAATAAGATGTTGGCGGTACATCAATTGGAGGAATATGTGGCATTTCGGGTATATTGTTATTAAAAGACAATGGTTGACTAGTATTAAGTTCGTCTAAAAAAAAAAAAAAAAAAAAAAAAAAAATCATGTACATATATATATAAAAGGAATTGATTAGCATTGCCGATATCAAGGTAAAAAGGGTCCTTACTCATTACTTACCTAGATGGTATGATTGACGAGAATTGTAGACAGCAGGCGAAGGTTGTGAAGGAACAGCAGGTGAAACGACGGGATTAGGAATGGCATTTGTACCCAGGAACGAGTATTCGCCAGATCGCTGAGGACGTGCCCTTGGACGCGTCGGCGAGCCCGGTGAGAAGTTGAAATTTGAATCCATTGATGTTTATGAGAAGAAGGTTGAGGGAAAAAAATTTTTTTAAATAAATAATAGAAAAAAGAAAAAAGAAAAGAGCAGAAAAAAAAAATAAAATAGGAGAAAGAGTTGTATATATATAAATAATATAATATGAAATAATTATAATATATATATTAATAAATACACAAATTGCAATCGAGTAACGATTTACTTATTATTGTTATTGTTTGTTTCCAATCTGAAATGAAAGAAAATAAACATATTTCCTAAAAGGGAAATAAGAGACATTTGGCTTTTTTTTTTTTTTTTTGAAAAAAGTAAATTACAGTTACACTTTTTTATTATTATTTTGTAACAAAAAAAATCTTTAGCGGTTTCGGTGTTTGGAAATTGCTCGTCGGTGTGCCGAAAAAAAAAAAAAAACTTTCCCGGGCTGTGGTACGGAACAACAGACTTGAGAACCACAAGATACAAATGAAAACAAAAAAATAAGTAACTATAAACAGTTCCGAGTCTTTCAACTATATATATATATATATATATATAACTTACAGTTATTACTGTTATTCTTACTCAATTGACACTAATTGAATAACAAACTCCGTGTTTAAAAGCAATCACGTGAAAACTCCTTGTTAAACTGGTGATATTTCAAACCCTAACCTTCAAGGCTTTTTTTTTTTTTTTTTTGTCTCTCTGTTTTTCCTCCATAAAAAAAATAACAGCCCGGCCTAAACAAATTCATATTCATCACCAGAACTTTTTTTCTTTTTTTCATAATCACCAGAAACAAAATAAACGATGGCTTCTCGTTTACTCATTCGTTCAGTAGGTCTGAGGCAATCGTTCTCAAGACCTTTTTTCAAACCTATCATAGCCCCCGTATTCGCTTTCAGAAACTACACGTCTTCTTCCACTCCGGAACCTACACCAAAGCATGATGACAAATCCCAACTCACCAGCAGAGGTGTTCCTGACCCAGGCACAGCTCGCCATGGATACGACCCTCTCAAGCCTCGTAAGCCTCTCTCTCGAATCGCCGTAGGTCGAGCATTTGATGCAAACAAGGCCGAGCAACAGGCAACAATTGGCTTTCTCAATTGGAAGGCTGCTACTCTTTTCATTGTCACCGGTGGCTTACTCATATGGTTTTTCCGTCGTGAACGTGAACGTGTTGAAACAAAACGTTTGGAGGAATCTAATAGAGGAATAGGCAAACCCCTTGTTGGTGGCCCATTCACTCTTACTGATCAAAATGGAAATACATTCACTGATAAAGATTTACATGGAAAATACTCGTTAATCTACTTTGGATTTTCTCGCTGCCCTGATATCTGCCCCGACGAGCTAGAAAAGATGGCCAAAATCATCGATATAATCAACAAGGATGAAAAACTTGTCACCCCTGTCTTTATTTCGTGTGATCCTTTCCGTGACACTCCTGAAGTATTGAAGGAATACCTTGCTGAGTTCCATCCTGATATTATCGGCTTGACTGGCACCTATGATGAAATTAAAAAGGTTTGCAAGGCTTATCGCGTATACTTCTCCCTCCCCCCTAACTTGAAACCTACTCAAGAGTATCTTGTTGACCACTCTATTTTCTTCTACTTTATGGATCCTGAAGGTCAATATTTGGATGTTTTTGGAAGACAATACAACCATGAAACGGCTGTTGAGAAAATGAGAGAGCATATGGCTGTTTGGAAGCCAAAAGCTGAACGAGAACGAGAAGAGAAGGGTTTCTTTGGGAAACTATTTTCTTGAGCCTAACGATGTATACACAATATCATGTAAATATTAAGAGTAAGCTAGTTTAAATTATTTGTAGTAAAAAGAAAAAAAATATATATATATTTTGTACATACATATATACGTATATATAATATTAACCACAATGTTTCTGTGATGATGATACCCCTTTTATATGAAATCGTTAATTGTTTATTTTTTTTTTTTTTTCTTATATTTATTGTTATATTTTATTTGCTTTTCTTATATTATCTTTCTTGTACATTTCTATATCCAATCTTTATACATATATATATTTTTTTTCCAATGATCATATATCCCCTTTTAATAATCATTAAAGGTACCCTTATAGGATACCTACTTTCTACTGCCAATGCTGCGATTCTTTCTGATCCCAGACGGTTCGATGCATTGATGCGCAGCAGAACAGCCGAAAATACCGTTGATCGTCGTGACGTGATAGAACCACCCCTGCCAGCCTATCGTGGGAAACAAGGATATGATAGCAATCCATTCATCCGCCCCTATTCAAACGATACAGAAAGTGTCAATTCAACTTCTTCTTCTACTGATTGGAATGACTCCATTCCTAATGTTTGGTCCGATTATTACTCTGTTCCTTGGGAAATGTTAAATCCCTCTGATTTGGAATCTCTTGGCCTCGCAGAGTTTACCGAAACTGGCAAGTTTTTCGATGTAAAGTCGCTGGGTCCTTCTTTTGCTTTGACTCTTCCTATCGATGAGCGTGGGCTGTTTATTCCTGGTAACACTTCTCTGTTATTTATGTTTAATACCAGTAGAATATCACATAGAAGAAAACACTTGGTCACAGATAAAAAATCACAAACTTTTGCCAGTAGTGTTTTTGAAGATATACCCAATTTAAATGTATTGACTGATGATGCTTTGGGAAGTGGAAATGATTATGGTGATGATGATAAAAATAAAAATAATAATAATAATAACAACAACAACAACAATGTTTTTATGGATCAAGACACAAATACTGTAAAAATCATACAAACATCATTACCCTTTGGATTACCAAAATATCACTATGTAATCAACTACTCGCTGCTTGTTCCCAAACACTTGCTTAGTCTCGACCATCAAATGATTCCTGTTGAATCTGGAGACACCTGGGTGCGACATATCGGTTTGCGACGTTTTGCTATCCCCCTTTCAAGGGACATGTTGCAAACAAATGGCCCAGTCTTGGCCTTTGTGTTTCGCAGTGGTGAATCTCTTCGTGATTTTGTTGAGGAAGAAGACGTTGCCAAATTGTTGGCCCAAGAAGAATTGCTGGAGCGCGAAATGGAAAAAAAGAGCGAATCCGATATTGGGAAACATGGCTTGAGGGGTGTTACGTCTTCAATGTTATTGAAATACAGAAACAGCAAAAAGAAACAACCCTTGGGTTCTACTACTTCTCCACCCCTTGAAAACGATAATACCCAGTCTAAAGATACCTTCAATGTGATACCCACAACTGATGATCTCCGTAAGGCAAAAGGTTATTATACCCATGCAAAGTCACATATCAACAATGCTCTTTTCAAGTCCTCCTCGGAGGTGGCAAAAGCTGTTTTGGCAAGCTCCTCTACGTTTTTTGATAACTTTGCTAAGCGTTGGGCTGCCACCGTTGGCGTGGAATCACTTTTGCATTCAACATTCTGTCAGGTCAACTGCCGGTTTCACGAGCAAAGCTACTGTCTCAAATTTGAGGAAGAAGGAAATGCTGTTGTTTCGCTTTTGACTATTCCATCTGATCAGCTAAATTCTAACTTGGGTGACTCTCATCTCAAGAAAAGAAGTTTTGGCAGTTCTAAGATAAAGGCTCAAGCAAGAAATGCCAAAGATAGCATTGAAGAAAAAATGTCCACTCTAAGCAAATTTATGTACGGTCTTCGGGATTACGCAAACCAAATAGGAATCAAGAGCGAAACCAAATACTACTCTTTGCGTTCTTACTTATCTGATAAATTTGGTAACCAAAAAAAAAAAAAAAATTTTTTTTTATAAAATTTGTGGATATTGTTGTGGAAAACAAATTTGAGGAAATTTTCTTTGCTATAAAAACATTTTTTTTTTACTAACATTTTTTTTTTATTTTTATTAGGAGAAAATTCTTATTACAATGATTATTACGATTACCAGAATAACAAACAAACATCACCGAAAGATCCAAGTGATTCTGAAAAATTGCAAAATACAGAACCCACAGAAGATTCTCAAGCGTTTGAAGACAGTACTATAAAGGCAGAGAATATTCCTCATGACGATTCGCTCTATAACTTTGAGGGTTTTGATAGCAATGAGGACAGAAGCAAATTTGATCCGGTTAAAGAGGCTGAGCGCAACAAAATTAAAGACATCTATGGGCGTTACGATGGATCTGATGGGTTTGGAATTTTTGACGGATTTAATGCTTATGAGGCAGAACGCGAAAAGGCCGCAAAAGAAAAGGCGGAATTGGAGAAAGACAATCAAAGCAATTCTTACACAGAAGCTGAAGAAGAAGAAGAAGAAGAAGATGATGATGATGATGATGATGATGACGATGATGATGAAGATGAAGAAGACAACGAAGAAGACGATGGTGAAAATGATGAAGACGATAATGGAGAAGACGATGGAGAAGACGATGAAGATGAAGACGCAAATGAAGACGATAGTGAAGACGAAAATGAAGATAATAATATAGACGAGGAGGAAGATGACGAGGGGGATGAAGATGAAAATGAAGAGTATAATACTAATGTAGAGCAACAAAAAATGCCCTTAGGTAAATCCAAAAGTAACGAGATCACTGCTAAAGAAGATTCCGACCCTGCCGGGACTCTCCAAAAACGAGCATATACCCACGGTAAATTGACTGAGAACATGACTGAACCTTATCCCAGTGAAGATAACAATAGAAGAAGAGGCGAGAATAGGTATGGGAAAGGTTCGCCGCGCAACTTTATTAGAGGTGGGAAAGGTTTGAAGCGGGGGTCTGATTTGGAAAAAAAGAAAGATACCTTTATTTACGCGGCAGATACATCTGCTGAATACAATGAATATTCAAAGCCTATTCAAGTCATTGTGAGTGATCTGTATGAGAAACGAGAAGATTCTGCTGTACAAGATACCACCAAGACATCCGAAATAGAAGCCCGTGATATTGAGAAACATTTCATGGACGGGAATGAAATCAAGGCCAGAGAGTTGTATGATCAAAGACAAAATACCAATGAAGAAAATGGGAAAGAACATGTGGCAAGCGAACCAAAAGTTGAGAATTCAACACCGGCAGGCGGGTTAACTGATGCTGGGCCTCGCTTGAAAACAATACGTTTGGTTGCACCAGAAATTAATACAGACGTATTCTTTGGACGATTGAGGAGGTTTATGAATAAGCATGACGTTGAATACCAAGACGATTATGATGACGAGGTTGATGATAATCAAGATAACTACGATGACTATGATTATGGCAACGATTATGAAGATGATGAAGATTATTATTACGAAGACGATTACGACTCTGACTATGATCCTGACTATGACCCTGATTATGAATATGAAGAAAAAGATAACCAAGGCAGTAGTGATGATGATGAGGAGATCTTAAATTCTGAGGGAGATGAAAGTGACTGTGGTCAAGATGAAGAAAATGGGAACGACTACTCTGGATCTGAAAAAGAAGAAGAGGAAGAAGAGGAAGAATGTGACGGGAACGAAGAGGATCCCGACACCGGCGATTCCACAGACAAGTACTATGACAACGGGCAGTTTGATGATCTTGTAGAAGAACAGGAAACTTTTCAAGGGGAAGTCCAAGAGAAAGAAAATACCCAGGATTCCGCGGAAAGTGATCCGGCTGAAGAGTCTGAAATTGTTGAGGCAGAAGATTGTGGAGAATCAAGTG
This sequence comes from Magnusiomyces starmeri, assembly GCA_030578655.1. Lineage (NCBI taxonomy): Eukaryota > Fungi > Ascomycota > Dipodascomycetes > Dipodascales > Dipodascaceae > Magnusiomyces > Magnusiomyces starmeri. Next base: position 8,884 of record JAKTYK010000112.1, read on the forward strand.
AAGGAGAAGAAGATGATGATGATGATGATTATGCTTTTGACAATAAAGAAAGTGTAGAAGAAGAAAATGATGAAGATGAGGATGAAGATGAAGATGAAGATGGATGTGAGGGCAATGATGAGGGCGAAAATGAAGGTGAAAGTGAAGACGAAAGTGAAAAAGAAAGTGAAGGTGGGAATAACGAGGAAGATGAAGAGGAAAGTGATTGTGGAAATGAAGACCAAAGTGGAGACGAAAATACCCTAGTTGAGCCTGAAGAAGAGGAAAAGGAGGATGAAGACGACTGTGGAGAGGAAAAGGATACCGAGGAAGAAGATGTAGAGGAACAGACAGATGATGCTGTTGAAAAAACGGCGGAAAATAAAAGCAAAGATGATGAGAATGGTGAATATGTGCAAAGTCCTCCTCGGCAAATTGGTGATAAGACTAGACCCAAAAGTGGCAGTATACCAAAGGAACAACCCCACCAGGAAGTGAATACCAAAACCAAGACCAAATCTGAAGATGATGATGATGATGAGGAGGAGGAGGAAACCAAGGGTATTTTTGATGACATTGACGAGGAAGTCAAAAAAAATGTAGCAAAGCTTTTGGAAGATCTATTGAGGGATGCAGAAAACATGAAATTTGAATACAAGGAGAACCAAAATGCAGAGTCGGGGCCCAATGGGAGATTGAGGCGGCGGTGGTCCAAGAGGCCAAAACCGGGTCAACAACAACAACCACGACGACGGCGGTTGTCGCGGCGGGCGTACCGGGCGTACAGCAAGGTGGACGCCTTGAAATCGCTGATTGACGACAAGTTCACGACCCAAACGGACTGCGTCCCCATCACCTGGAAGCTAGTGTTTGAGCACGCGTTCTACGGGATCCCGGAAAAGTTCTGCACGCGGGAGCAGACGCTGGCCCAGCTGCGCCAGGACTACAAGGACGAGGAGGTGCGGGACGGCTCTGCGGCGCAGGACCGGCCCTACGAGCAGCTCAAGAGGCATTTCAAGGACAAGTTTATGGGCACGTTCAAAAGTGGACAAAGACTGGGGGAAAGCCGTCGTCGTCGTCGGGGACGCAGGGCTTAGAAGGCTGAGAAGCACCGACGCTAGTACACACACTTGGTATTCTGAGGGCGGAAAACAAAAAAAAAAAAAAAAAAAAAAAAAAAAAAAAAAAAAACGGCACACATGGTTTGACTGAGTACTACTAGATTTTATGGATTTATTGATGTTTTAAAAAAAGAATTAAAAAAAAAAAAAAAAAGTTATAAAAAAAATTGTGTCTGTGTGTCCAAAGTGTGATGTCGTATATTATTTTTGCTACATTAATTATTTTTTAGCTGATTTCACGTAACATATATATAGTTCGTATTTTATTTTTTTTTTTATTTTTTATTTTTTCATTTCCAATGTTTCATTTATACAGAAATATACATATATACTAAAACTACCGGAGATTTTTTTTTTTTTTTTTCAATATTTCAATACTTGAATAATGCATCATACCATTTAATTCTTACCAGCGCCGGCTCTGAAATAAATGATATCACCGTCCTCGACAACGTAATCCTTACCCTTTTGCATGAGCTTACCGGCCGATCTGACAGCGTTTTCGTCGCCAAGCTCGATGAGATCGTTGTATTTGGTGACCTGAGCAAGAATGAAAGTGTTCATGAGATCGTTGTGGATAACGCCGGCGGCTTGGGGGGCCTTTGTGCCCTCGCGGATGGTCCATTCACGGACCTCATCAGGGCCGCAGGTGAAGAAGGAAATGAGGTGGAGGTTCTTGCGCATGGCGGTGATGATCTTGGGGAGGGCGGAGGTGGTGCCGAGCTTCTTGAGCTCCTCTTCCCGCTCAGCGTCGGATTCCATGTGAGAAAGACGTTCTTCGAGAGAAACGGAGAAGGGGATGATGAGATCGCCGGGGGAGTGGACGTCGACCCATTCCTTGATGGCGGCGAGATTCTTGTTCTTCTTGCGGATGTAGTCACGCTCTGAAAGGTTGATGAGATAGATGGCGGGCTTGGCGGTCAACAAAAACATCGAGTTGATGATCTCGACTTCCTTGGGGGTCCAGGTGCCGTTGGCAACACGCTTGCCGTCCTCGAGGTATTGGCGAAGACGCTCGACAAAGGCCTTTTCTTCCTTCTTTTGCTTAACTTCGAGAGATTGGCCGCCGCGCTTGACAATCTTCTCGACACCCTCGAGGTGCTTGTTGACAAACTCGATATCCTTGAGACGGAGCTCGTCGAGAATGATTTGTAAGTCACGGACGGGATCAACGTCACCTTCAATGTGGATGATCTCAGCATCATCGAAACATCTGACGACTTGGAAAATGGCATCGACGGCTCTAATGTTGGACAAGAAGGCGTTACCCAGACCTTCACCGGCATGGGCACCCTTGGTCAAACCAGCGATATCAAAAACAGTGATATGGGCAGGGACCACCGATGCGGGCTTGTACATTTCAACAAGCTTGTCGAAACGGGGGGAGGGGACAATGACACGAGCCTCTTCAGGTTCGATAGTGGCAAAGGGATAGTTGGCGGGCTATATTAAAAAGAAAAAAAAAAAAAAAAAAAAAAAAAAAAAAAAAAAAAAAAAAAAAAAAAAAAAAATCATTTCGCCGTTAGATCAACCAAATCAACATTTTAATGTAATAAATATATATATATATATATATATATAATACTATACTTACGTTACCTAAAGGACATCTGGTAATGGCTTGAAAGAAGGTAGATTTACCGACCTAAATAAATGAAAAAAGTAAAGGTTTTGATTAGAAAAGGAATTGACCAACAACCACAATGATGAATATTAATATAAATACTTACATTTGCTAAACCGACAATACCACTCTACATTATGATGATGATAATAATAATAATAGAAAAAATAAATGTTGATAAGATTTCAGTGTATATATGTTAGTTAAATCATGCTGTGAAAAAATAAAAAAAAAATAAAAAAAACTGGAGAAGACCAGATCAAAAATATATAAAAAAAAAAACAAAAAAATAAAAATAAAGACCCAATTACCTTGAGATTATTACCGGGTCTTCCGAGAAGAACCTTCTTTTCTTCGACGACTTTCTTTGGGGGCATTTTACCGGATTTCTTTTTGAGGGCAGGCGCAGAGGCTGAAAAGAAGGCTTTGAATGTTAATGAAGAAGGTGCTGCGATGGGCGCAGAAAGAACAAGTTGGTGAACGTTTGTGGTGGGGCAAAGAAGAAAAAATTTTCTCCTTAACATTTTTTTTTTTTTTTTTTTTTTTTTGTAGTAGTGGTGGTGGTGGGTGTAGAAAAAATAAAATATAAAATAAAATTTTTATTATTAAAAAAATTTAAAGAGGTTGTTAATAATAATAATAAAAAAAAAAAAAAAAAAAAAAAGGTTCGCCCCTCAAAAAAAAATGATATTCTCACTCACTCACATATATATTGCCTATTTAGGAAAATTGCAATTGTTCCAAAAAAAAATAAAAAAAAAATCTCACTGATTCTCCAGCCATTTGCCAAACTCCTCAAGCCGTCGAGCCTCGTCGTCGCCGCCCCCGTCTCCATCTTTTTGGTGCCCCGCGTTGGCTTTGCTGCTTTTGTACCGTATCCGCCCGTCGTACAGCTCCGCCTCCAGCCGGCGCCCGCCAAAGTACCGCCCGTCCATCACCTCAACACACCTCTCCGCATCCTCAGCTTTCTCAAACTTGATGCTGACCACTCCCTCGGGCTCCCTGTCAAAAACTGTAACGCTCCGTACAGGCCCAATCTCCTCGGCTCCCTCCCACATGTCGTCCTCAATTTCCCGCTGGGCTTGAGGCGACGCAGAGAGCTCCTCAATTGTGAATACATGTTTGAGAATTACAACTTTTTCCCATCGTTTGGGAATCTTGGGTTTGGTGAATCTATCATCCGTTTCATCCCAATCCTCTAATTTTCTATATTTTTTTATTAGTAAAAATTAACTTAATAAAGAAAAAAAAAATAAAAAATAAAAAAACTTACTCCCTCATTTTTTGATACTTTTTTTGAATTCGAAGCTTTGCAGCTCTTTCTTCCTCAGTCATCATCATCTTCTTCTTCTTTGCGTCGTCTCCTTCTCCCCCCTCGGTCACCTTTTCTCCTTCCGCGTTCTTTGTGTCCGGCTGTTCAGGGCGTTTGAAATGCGCCGCCTCAACATGAACAACGCTTGAGGGGTCGCCGACACGGAGCTCAGCGCCGTCCATCATCTGGATGGCCAGATCCACGCTCTCGGGCTTGAAATAGATCACGAGCGCGTCGCCGTTGAGCTTGCCCTCCTCCGTTTTGCTGAGATACACCCGGATGCGCTTTTTCCCGTACGTCGGGCCCGCCCTCACGTCCTCGGCTATCAGCCCAAACCGCCCAAACACCCGCTCCAGCTCTGCCTCCATGCTCTGCACCGTGCCCTCCGTCGGCAGCCCGCTGATATACACGCCCCTGTTCGGCGGCGGCGCTCGCGGCCCCGCCTCCTTGTTCTTGTTCTTGTTTTTGTTTTTGTTTTTGTTCTTGTTCTTGTTCTTCTTGTCCTCCTTGGCCTTTTGTTTTTTCGAAAGCGGACCAGACGCCTCGCTAAGCGTTTGCATGTCCTCCTCGTACGCCCGCTTAGTCCCAATTTGCTTTTGTTCCTCCCTGTCACCGCTGTCATTCTTTTCGTTTGCCTCTGTATTTTCATTGTCATTGTCATTGTCATTGTTGTTGTCGTTGTTGTCTTCGTCGTCTTCGTCGTCACCACTGGCACCGTACCCGTACGCAGCCTGCTGCATCCGGACCTCCTCGTCGTCAATGACCGGAACCCACGTCCGCGTCGCCTCATTGTACTCGTACTCCGCCCCCGTGTCCGGGTCCTCGAAGATCCACTTGCCCGTCACCTGGCTGTACGCGATCCGCGGATCGTTTTCCCAGTCCACGCCTGCATCGCCTGCATCGCCTGCATCGCCTGCATCGCCTGCATCGCCTGCATCGCCTGCATCGCCTGCATTGCTTCCTTCGTTGTTCCCATTGTTTTCGCCCACAGACCCTGCTGCTGACTCGTCGCAGTTGGCTGTACGCTCCTCGCGGTTTGTTCCACCTGTCTCTGTCGTCAACGTCGTCAATTGTGTCAATTGAGAAGACGGTGTCTCTCCACCGCTCTCTTTGTCTGTCCCTGACATGATATCTGTTTGTGTATATATATATATATATTGGTCTGTTGTGTAGTGTTAAAGAGAAAACTAAGGAACAAAAAGAAATTTTAGAAAAAAAAATTTAAATATATATAAACAAATAAATCTATTAGTAACACACACACATACACAAAGTTACAATTTAGTATCCACAACAAAAAAAATATATATATATATATATATATATATATATATATATATATATATATTTCATGGGTGTGATCTATTTGTTAATAACACATTATAACATTTTATTGTTTTTTTTTTATTACTTTATTCTCTCTATTTTGG
>JAKTYK010000113.1:0-14340 GCA_030578655.1 Magnusiomyces starmeri
TATATATATACGAAACTATAATTATAACAATAAATGTATTAACATTAATAAATGTCAATAATATCATCAATAAATAATGATAATTAATTGAGAAAAAAAAAAAAAAAAAGTTCTAAAAGCGGCTGTTAATTAACGGGTGGTTGACATGCATATGGATCTAAACGAGTTGGGATTTTAAGCCAGATGATTTTAAGGATAACTGAAAAATTAACAACTTTAAAAAAAAAAAAAAAATACACCATTTGGATGCAAATTCTAACAACCTTGATAGGAAAATATAGTACCTAATTAATAAATTAAATTAATGAAAATATAGAATCTCACAAGTTTTTTCTAAATCTGCATGGAATGAAAGTAACCTTGCTATTATATCAACAAAGGTAGAAAAAAATAAAAGTATAATAATAGTATTCAAGATGTATATTTTGTTACATATAAATACAGGGATAATTTTCCCAAATGTTTCACTCTTTATGTGAAAGTTTATATTTTTTATAATTTTTCTATTTGCTTGCTTTATAAGAAATCAAATATTCGTTTTATATTTATATCTTTTGTGATACTTTTATTTCAATCCTTTATTGTTGTGAACTATTAAAATTTTGAATAAAAATAAATTGTTTAATCTTATAGGGAAAAAAAAATAATAATTTGAACAAACTAACTAGAAATTCAAAAGATTTTGATACATGATTAGTTGAAATACTAGATTATAATCATTAGGTTAGTATAAGAAACGTTTCTCAAAAGACTATAACATGAAAAACTAACTTTGACGTTTTTATTTATTTATTTATTTTTGAATACAGATTGTTTTTCGAGTGAGCACATTGATTAGAATAAAAAGAAATTGAGTACTGGGTTGAAATAAATAAATTGTAAGTTTTATGTTTCAATATAATATGTTCGACAAATATAATTTGAATGTATTCTAACAGATAATAGATAGATGGTTCTTCATTATATAGCCAGCTTATGGGTACTGCTTGTGCTCCCAGCACTTGTATTAGGAAGTGAAGCTGAAGCTGGTTCAATACAAGGTAGGCAGTGATATATACCTTGTGGCTGGAGAATTAAAGGATCAGAATGTAAGGGGTATTACAATAATGTCGTGGGTAAATTAAGAGAGTATCAGTGGAACGATAGGAAAAAAAAGGAATATCTTGAAGACGAAAATAATTGTGATCTAGAAATGCTTTTGACTTGTTACCCTTTCGAGTCAGAAGTTGAAGGGAAGGTGAAGATATACTTGATTCCGGAGTTGATCAGATATGGTATTTCAACTAAGCCTCGTATAGATGTTTGCCGAAATTGCAACGATGGAGAATGCTGCGTAAGGGGCTCAGAAAACACTCAGGAAGAAAACCTTGATACTTCAGTTTCAGAATCATCAGAACCATCCGATTCTTCCTCTGCAGAATCATCAGAATCCGAGTCTTCCTCTACTGAATCTTCAGAATCCGAGTCTTCCTCTACTGAATCTTCAGAATCCGAGTCTTCCACTGCAGAATCATCAGAATCCGATTCTTCCTCTGCAGAATCATCAGAATCCGATTCTTCCACTACTGAATTATCTGAATCCGATTCTTCCTCTACTGAATCATCTGAATCTGATTCTTCGTCTAGTGAAGAACCCGAATCGGACACTTCTTGTGGAGAGTCGATAGGTTTTAGATCTTGTTTCCGCTATTACAGTTCAGTTGATAACGCAATTAAACGTTATAGTGATAGCTTACTTTGGATGATGTTGATTAATAAAGAAGAACTCAGTTGTGATCTCGCAATGCTTTTGACATGTGCTCCACACCATGGGTATATTAACAGATTGGTAAATCGTAACATAAAGCCAGTTTTGGAAAAATATGGTATTCCAATGTCGCCTAGTATAGATGTTTGCCGAAGTTGCAATGACGGAGAATGCTGCATAGGGGGCTCAGAAAGCACTCAGGAAGAAGACCTTGATACTTCCTCTACGGAATCCTCAGAAGAATCAAATTCTTCCTCACCCGAATCATCAGAATCTGAATTTTTTACTACTGAATCATCAGAGCCATCTGATTCTTCCTCTACTGAACCGTCAGAATCTGAATCTTCCACTACTGATTCTTCAGAATCTGAATCATCCACTACTGAGTCATCCGAATCTGATTCTTCTACTACTGAATCTTCAGAATCCGATTCTTCCTCTACTGAATCATCTGAAACCGATTCTTCCCCTACAGAATCATCAGAATCCGATTTTTTCTCTACTAAATCGTCGGAATCTGATTCCTCTACTACTGAATCCTCAGAATCTGAATCATCCACTAATGAGTCATCTGAACCATCCGATTCTTCCTCTACTGAACCTTCAGAATCTGAATCTACCACAACTGAATCTTCAGAATCTGAATCTTCCACTACTGAATCATCTGAATCTGAATCTACCACAACTGAATTTTCAGAATCCGATTCTTTCTCTACTAAGTCTTCTGAATCTGATTCTTCCTCTACTGAATCATCTGAATCTGATTCTTCTACTACTGAATCATCTGAATCTGATTTTACTACTACTGAATCTTCAGAAACTGAATCTTCCACTACTCAGTCATCAGAACCATCCGATTCTGACTCTTCTGACTCTTCTGAATACAATTCTTCCTCAACTGAATCAATCCAACCTTCCTATTCTGCGTCTACTGAATCATCTGAATCTGGATTTTCCACTACTGAATCGTCACATGAATTCAATACTTCCTCTACTGAATCATCACCCGAACCTAATACTTCCTTAACTGAATCATTGCCAGAACCTGATACTTCCTCTCCTGAAACATCACCAGAAATCAATTCCCTTACCTCTAATGAATCATCTGAATCTGATTCTCTTTTTTCTTACGAATCATCTCAATATGATTCCTTCTCCTCTACGGAATCATCACCAGAACCTGGTACTTCCTATACTGAATCATCACACGATTCGGAATCTTCCTTTAATGCATCATCAGAATTTGACTCGTTCTCTACTGAATCCTCAGAAGAATCCAATTCTTCTTTTATTGAATCATCAGAATCTGAATCTTCCTCTGCTGAATTATCAGAATCTGAATCTTCCTTTACTGAATTTTCACCAGAACCTGATAATTCTACTAAATCATCACCAGAATCTCATTCCTTTTCCTCTAATGAATCATCAGAATCTGAATCTCTTTCTTCTAATGAATCATCACCAGAATCTGATAATTTTTCTTCTACGGAATCATCACCAGAACCTGATACTTCCCCTACTGAAACTTCACCACAATCTGATTTGTTTTCTTCTAATGAATCATCAGAATCTCATTCCTTTTCCTCTAGTGAATCACCTGAATCTGATTATCCTTCCTCTACTGAGTTATCGGAAGAATCTGCTTCTTCTTCCTCTACCGAGCTATCAGAAGAAACTGGTTCTTCTTCTACTGAGTCAGCAGAAGAAACTGGTTTTTCTTTTTCTACTGGGTTAGCCGAAGAAATTCGTTCTTCTTTCTCTACTGGGTTAGCAGAAGAAACCGGTTTTGCTTCCTCTACTGATTTAACAGAAGAATCAGCTACTTCTTCCTATTCGAATTTATCAGAGGAACCACAATCTTCCTCTACTGAATTATCAGAAATATCTGGTTTGTTATCAATTGAAGCATCCGCAAAATTCACCACTTCATCCTTTGAATCATCTGTGTCATATTTCGATTCCTCCTCAAGTATACCCTCTAGTCCTACTTTAACCGTAAACGAAATATGTACAGATTGTATAACTCGTACTTTAACTGTTACTACTCAAACTACAGTTCCTAAGTCGGAAGATGGTGTCACTATTATAGTTACTGAACCATTTCAAGAGACTTTCACTGTGGTGGAATCTCCTTCTATTATATCAACAGTTATTTCTACTTCAACTCTTACTCTTTATCCAACGTCCACCGCAGTTATTACCCAACCCTATTGCACTTTGTGTAAGACTTCAACTAAGACTGAATCTGGTATTATAACCACCTCTAAAACTTCTTCTGGTACTATTATTACAGTCACGGAACCTTGTGAAACCACTTACACTATTGTTGAATCACCAATTATAACGGGCGGTTCAACAATTTACATTCCTTATACTCTTCCTACCTCCGAACCCCCTGCTACATCTACAACGTCAGCTTGTTCTGCATGTGAAACCTTTTCAGAAACGGAAGCTAGTGTCACTACTATTACGAAGTCTTCATCTGGTTTTTTGGTCACAGTCACTGAACATACACATGTTGTTTATACCGTTATTGAATCACCCATTATATCTACTAGTGCTACAGTTTACATTACTTATACTGTTGGTAGTAAGCCGTCAAGCTCTGAGCTTGACACATTTACTTGCAAAGATTGCCTATATTCAACCAAGATTGATTCTGTTTCCTCTACAGCTTTTAAATCTTCTTTACAAAGTGATATTTCTGTCTCTTCGCCTCCAATTTCTGAGACTTATTTGCATACTCTTCCCTCAGCAACTTCAACATTTTCAGAAGTTGAAAAAGCTCTTACCCCCACCGCAACTTCTCCTTCCCTGAATCCAGTCATTGCCCTAGGTTCCGAAATAGTTTCCGGCCATTCAACTATGACTGGTGTGACATATGACACTGTTCAATTTTCTATCACATCTTCTCTTTCTCCTGTTTTAATTAATGGTGCGTCTGGGGAAATATACACTAGTTCTCCCACTGTCACGTCGGGTTGTACAAACTGTGGATCTGTTTTGTCTACTGTTGGTGTGCCTTCACCTGATATTAATCCAACGATTACCAAATCTGTTGAGACCACTTCCACCCAGTTTAAATCTCCTGTGTTGTCTGCCAAAACTACACTAGCCCCAATTGCTGAGTCCAGCGTTGTACCCTCATATTCTCCAGGAATAGGAAATGACGCTACATCACCTCAAGTTTCTTTGACAGCCACTAGCTCTGTGACATCTAATCATTCAATTTCTTTTATCTCGTCCTATTCTACAGATTCGGTTACGGGTCTGGTCACAAGTTATTCACATGTTATTTCAGAAGACTCTAGTTTACATTCGAGTACGGAAAATATACCACAGGTTAACTCCGGATCATATGTTGGTTTTAATCCATATATGCTAGGTCTTGCGGTTACCATTATATTTTTGCTATAATTTCTTTTTTATTTTCTTTTACATTATATATAATTTATCTCTTTTAAATTTTTTTTCTTTACTCATCACAGCTTACATACTGATATATACATACATATAAATTTAATATTATTATTCTTTATTATCTATATATTTTTTATTCAAAGATGATAGTGTTTTCAAGTGAAATAAAATTGAATACATATCAAAATTTTACATTATTGATGTTTTTTTTTATAGTATTTTGTTTGAAGATATAGGCACAATTGATGGTATTCCTTACAAACTGTTATTTGGAAAAGGAAAAATATTACGAAATATGAATTATTACAGCAATACAAGCGTAAGTCAATAAGCCTCACATTTTTGGTCAATCACTTTGGTCCACCCTGTAAATTTTTACCTTGAGAGAAAATAATATATATAGTGTCTTGTGTTAATCATCTGAAAATGAAAGACGTTATTTACCTGTCATTTTTATATTCGCTCTGAACGCATATATATTAAATGGAATAAAAGGTTACATATATATATATATATATATATATATATATATTTATATTTATAGCTTTAATTGTTCTTGGGTTTTTTTCGGATTAGCGTAGAACTCAAAACGTTGGCTGTTACTGATGGAGAAGCATCTGTAACAGAAGTCAAAGTCTCTGAAATCGTTGGTACAGGTTTCTGTTTCTTTCTTTTAATGAGACCACTTGAGAGAACGTTTACTTTTTGACCAGACTGATTGGGCTGTTCTAAATGCCCTTTCTTCTCGTTCAAATTGCTGTGACCACTTGTAGATTGTGATACATGCTCACCACTTAGTTGTTGTTGTGGTGGTGGGGGTGGTGGTTGCGGTTGCTTCAATCTACCACGCAAAACAAACTTTAACCCTTGAGTTTTAGGGTCCTCGTCAGTATGTGAAAGCAAATACTTGGAAGCTGCCAGATTCATTTCGGTATCTGAATAATCCAAAGTGGTTATGTATTCATAAAAACGGTTAATTTCCCACGTAGAGATATTCGGGACAACATCTTGACTGTTGGTTTTTGATTTCTCATCGTCATTAAAATTGTTATTACTAGGCGAAGGGTAGACAGAAATTTCTTTATTTACTTGGCATTCAACACCAATCACACCAACAACTATGCTTAATCGAAACTCTTGTCGACCCTCCAATTCCATCCAAAAGACCCGTTGGGGAGTTTTCGTTGCGCGCTTAATCTCGACCAAATACTCGATGTATCTGGTCAATGGGTCATCCCAAAATCGGGGGACACATCGAATTGCAGCTTTATTTGGGTCATCGTCAGGCCAGAAAATATCACCTACTTGCCAGACAAATGGCTGTTGATTTTGACCATCATTATTAGCCTTTTGTCGCTCGGGGAAATACGAACGAATTCTAGGAACTTCCGAACCAGGTATCTGCAATCGGGCTCTAGATACATGACTAATTACGCTCTTGTTTAACGCCTTGTCATTTTCACTACCATCCTTCTCATCTGTCGTTATTAATCGAGGTAAACATATTTCATCCAATACTTTGATCCACCATTTAACCAATTGTGACCCAGTTGCAATGTGTTTCCGGCCATTTTTGACTGATTCCTCGTCTCCACTATATGGGAACAAATAATGTTTTTCTGCTCTAGCAAACAGGTTGATTCTAAAAGGCTTAGCAGGATCCACAAAGCATCTAATAATAGCCCGAAGAATACCTTCTGTTACTTTGGCATATGATATTTTAGGGGGTAAGGGTACTCCAGGTTCCACGACATTTGTTTTTTCCCCCCTTTCATGCTTACTCCAATTGTTAGCCAAGACATAATGGCCAGTGGTATCGGCTTTAGAAATAAATAAGGTTTGCATCCCCGTCGTTTTGTATTTCCCAGTGGTGGGTTCCGAATACTGGTATATTTCGATGGCATATATGATCAAACCTCGATAAATTAACATCACCAGGTAGCGTCTCATCATATCGGGATCCTTTTGAGCATCGTAGTCTCTGTATGCTGCAGTATTGGCTCCTTTCCTTTTGGTACGAGGAGGTCGCCGGTAGACTAATGGCCGTTGCTTGACGGCCCGTGTCTTGTAGAAAAGAACATGAAAAGGATGCTCCGACTCAGGAAGAACTGATTCCAGCTCATCAATGATAACTTGTCTTGGAGAATCTTTTGTCATAATTATTGATCCGACATAACTGAACTTTTATTTGTTTACGGTGGAGCTTGATAAATAATAATAATAATGATAATAAGTTAAAAATTCTGGTGGGTTGTAGAAAAAAAAAAAAAAAAATAAAATAAAAATAAGGAAACACTTAAACACATGTGCACTACAAATTGGCAACATAAATTTAAACGTGAATTGAAGTTATCACACTGTTCAGATTTAAATATATATTTATTTTCAATATTCAACAAATTGAGTTTGTGTCGAATTCACGAGATATCAATTACATCATGCCTATATTTTTCATTTAGTTGTAGTGATTAACATATTCCGATTTATAGTTCTCAGGATAAAAGACTAGTCTCTCAGTTGGCTCAGAAGATAAAATGGCTAGTCTAATAACACCGCCAGAGCTGCCATCCCACTTGATGGCTTCGGCAAGAGATTTCTTCACAAATTGAATAGCCTCTTCTTTAGTCATATTGGACTTGAAATGTTGATCACAGTAACCGTAAATATACTAGGAAAAAAAAAATAATGTTAGTTAGTATTATTTTTCAGATGACAATGACAAACAAAAATTAATTGATACTTACTGATGAGCCACTACCCGCAATAGCATATTCAGCCTTATGTATACTTCCGCCTAATGGAACGCTATAAACTTCACCTCCGTTTTTCTCATCGTAACCAGCAACAATAATTCCAGCCGTCAGAGCATCTTTATTATTGTAGCATAATTCTTGGAATACAGATGCCGCAATAAAGGGTGTTGGCTCTCTATCGTTCTGTGCACTAAACAATAAATGTTAATAGATATAGATAAAAAAAATATGAATACTGGGACAATATAGCATACCTGAATAATGCCAGATGGTATTTAACAATATCAGCAACTGCTTGAGTATCAGCCGCGGATCCTGATCTATTAAAAGTAAAAAATAAAACAGATTAATATGAAATATTCCAAAATATTTATACATACAGAATTGCTCAATTGTATAAAAAAAACGGGGTGTAAAATAAAAGACTTACCGGCCTATAAAAAAAATAGAAGGAATCAGTTAGCTATATGATTTAAAAAATTATACCCAAATCAATATATATATATATATATATATTTGACAACTTACAGCACCAGATCTTATCGTGAACTTTAGTCAGCTTATCTGTGACTCTATATATATATATATAAAATATCATGGTTAGTTTCAAGCCAATTGACAAAAGTATACATCAAGTTAGTGTGGTTTAATCATTTTCGTACCTATTTGCAATAAATGATCCTGTTGTAGTTCTACTATCGGCACCTAGAATAACGCCACCATCGAATTTCACAGCCATACTAGCAAGAAAAAAAAAAAAAAAGTTAGACCAAAGCCAATATGAGGTGCCACAATAAAATGCAGTATTATCATATAGAAAATCGTTTGAAAACAAAACATAGAAGTTGATTGATTTTTTTGCCACTTACATTGAAGTTCCAAGGCTGTTTGTTATTGAGATAAGAAAAAAGAGTAAAAGGTTAGTAAATCATAGTTAATAAATAGGACGTGAACAAGCAGCCCGATAGCCCATTAAGTAAACATACTTGACTTCACCCTTTTTTAGGTGGTTCATATCGACACTGACTCCGTTCATTTTGGCAAATTTTTGTTGTTTGTAAAAGTGTGTTTAGTTATTTTTTATATGCTGGTGAAGTTGAATATATATATATATATATATATATATATAGAAATGATATTTGATATTTAATTGTTGTTGATGATACCAAAGGTTCTCAGCTCCGGTGGCACGGATTTTTTTTTTTTTTTTTTTTTGATGGTAGTGGTGGTGGTGGTATTGCAGTCCAAGATATACTTAGACCAGTCTCATATCTACTGCTCCGATTCAACAACAACAACACTAACAACAAAAAAAATTTCACTCCTCCAAAAGAAAAATTTTGTGTTGGAGTTTCTTCCCCCATTTCCCCCCCCCCCCTCTCCCTCTCTTTTTGTTTTTTCCAACCTTCGTACTGGATTTCCTTTATTTTCCAATCTTTGACCCATTAAATCGGCCCATACTTTCTTCGTCTGAATCATGAGTTTTGAAAAAGATTTCAAGGTCCCAGAATATAGCTTTGACTCTCCCTGGGGTCCCTCCGCAGAAGTTCCCGAATCACTTCGCTTCAATGATGTTCCCTACGCACCATACTCCAAGAGCGACAAGCTAGGCAAGTTGTCCGATTGGTCTGAAACGGGCAAAGACGTCAAGGATAACAAGCGTACTGTTCGTGGTTTCAGAGATCCTTACCATGCCTATGGTGCTAGTGCTGCAGCTTCCTTTTTCAGCACTGATGACGGTGATGATAACTCTAACTTCTCTCTTGTCGACAACAGCAAGACCAACAAACCCAGACAGACTACCGTTCTTAAGGCTAAGGGTGGCCGCACATCAAACACATCTAGAAATACCGCCAACCGATCTAACAATAATCCTAGAAATACCGGTGCATCCAATCAACAGCGTCCCTTTATTCCCACCAACAGAAGACGATTCGGCTGGAAGGAGGAGCGTCCTCAAAAGAACCGCGATGCTTCTGTTAAAATCACCAATGATTGGAAGCTCATCCAAACAAATAATTTCAACGAACTTCAAAAACTTACTTTCGATGTCAAACCCGGATCTGATGTTGGAAAGTATGGTTTTGTTTACCCTTACAACCGTGCTCTTGACAAGCCAAATCACCAACAAAAACTCAAGCTCCCCGACAGATCTATTTTCAACATTACTACTAGTGATGACCCAGTTATTCAAAAGTTGTCTTCCGAAGGTGCCGCAACCATCTTTGCTACCGACTCTATCATTTCTCTTCTTATGTGTACTACCAAATCCGTCTACCCTTGGGATATCATTATCAACAAGTCTGACGGTAAAATCTTTTTTGACAAGCGTGAAGATGGTCCGTTAGACTACGTTACTGTTGATGAAAATGCTTATGACCCCCCCTCTGAGTCTTCTGACAAAAACAATATCAATAGCGTTACAAACTTAGCCAATGAAGCTACATACATCAATCAAAACTTTGCCGCCAATGCTGTCATTGAGGATGAGAGCAAGAAGGTTAACTTTGAACATCAACACCCTTACTACTTCCCTGAAGACGGCGAAAATTTCAACCCTCTTCCAAGCGGCTATCTTTATCGTAAATTCAACTTGGCTGATACACCCGAAGATGAGCCTCTTAACCTTATCATTAGAGCTGAGGTTGATGCTCTTGCTCCTGGTAAAACCGATTCATATATTACCGTTAAGGCTCTTAACGAGTATGGTCCTGATGGCACACTCACATGGAAAACCAAGTTTGCCAACCAACGTGGTTCCATTATTGCTGCTGAGATGAAGAAGAATCTGAACAAGTTGTCACGCTGGACTGTCGAGAGTATTCTTGCTGGTGCTAGCAACATGAAGATTGGTTTCGTCTCGCGTGCCAGTCCTAAGGATAATTCCAACCACATCATTGTTGGTGTTACTGGTCAAGTTCCTGCCCAATTTGCCAACCAAATCAATCTTAACATGTCCAATGGTTGGGGTATTGTCAAGTCTATTGTCAATATCATTGCTGCTCTTGACGATGGCAAGTACGTTTTAATGAAAGATCCCAATGCCAGTGCTATTAAAATTTACAGTGTTCCTCCCAACACTTTTGATGAAGATGATGAATAAATGTTATGGTTAAAAAAATAGTTGACTTCAGTTTTTGTTGGATGACATTGTTAAAAATAAAGAATAAAAAAAAGAAATTAAAATAAAAAGAAACAAAACAAAACAAGACAAAATGCAAATAACTAAAAATAAAAATAATACAAAATGATTTTTATATATAATTGATATTTTTGTATAAATATTCCTTCATTTATTATTTATTTTTTAATATTTATTTTTTTATTTTTTTTTTTTTTTAAACCAAAAAAAAAAACGTAACCTTAGAGAAATCTTTTTTTTTTTTTTTTTAAATATTGAACACCGAAAGTTTTAATCTTTATGACGTGTTGGATATTGCTATCGTAAGAACAGTATGACAAAAAGGAGAGTATTAACATATGAATAATGTCTTTTAGATGTTGACAATATAATTTCAAAAAGGTCAAAGTATTGTTTTGGTACTCAAAAAAATCTCGGCAACGGGGAATTGAACCCCGGTCCCCCGCGTGCTGCAAACAAGCTGACAAGCGGAAATTCTAGCCACTAAACTATTGCCGAATTGACTTTCTTGAAAAAAAAAGGGATAAGGCATATAAAAGACCACCACTCCTGTTTTAATAACAGTTGAAAAATTTTAACATGGTGATTTAATAAAGTAGACAGATGAAAATTTAAAATAAAATAAATTAATTGATAACATTTGATCAATTATTATGATTATAACTATATTGTAAAATGTAAAATAATGAAAATTTAAAAAAAAAGAAAAACCTTTTTCACTACCCATAAATTTTAATGTTGATTTTTTTAAATAATATTTTCAAAAAAAATTTATATATATATAACTGTTTGATCAATTTTTTTTCCTTTTACATAAACAAAAGTAAAGCATAGAGACATGTTATATGAGAGTATTAACGCATCAGGGACGCGCGAATTAATTCCCACTATCTGTTTGCAGCAAAGAATAATAAAATATCGAAAACAATATTAATAATAATAATAATAAAAACGGCTCCAGTAATCTTAATGAGAAACTTTTTTTTTTCTATTGTTTTCAATATTAAAAAATTATGATTAATTCTAAATAATTTATTGCTTGTATATGTCCATTATACAGTGCGGAGACAAGAATAGTTTTTCCATAGAATTATAATATGACAAGACTTTGTTTATATATACGTATAAATAAACGGTATAAATTGTTTGGACTCTCAAAGATAACAGAAAGTTTTAATCCTTATATATACAGGTTAGCAAGAAACTAATTTTGAGTTTTATCAAAATGATTTCAGTGGAATTTGAAATTAGAACCTTAAATGAGTAAAAAAAAAAAGGCGTAGCGAAGAATACTTTTAATGTTTTCTTAATCTACTAGAACTAGAAAGTTGTAACCTTTTCTTCAGTCCGAAAGAATATTTGACACTGATTAACTATCAGATATACATATATATATTCACATTACGTACCATATGTTGTGGAGTTAAACCTTGCTTTAAAGATAATAGTCATTTTAAAGATACACAGAAAAATTCATCATTAATTTAAAGTATTATTTCTTTAAAAATATCTAAATTCACAAGACTACATATTTATGACATGAATCTAAGTTTATCTTTGGAAAAAATATTATTGAAAAAGTGCTTTTTTTTTTAAAAAAAAAATACACACGTATATACATTTAAGCGTATTTTTGAGTGTGGTTCTGAGAGGGATTAAGATAAAACAACGATGTTTGTAAAGCACGTATGTTTTTTGTAGTATTCTTGTTTTATTTCTTTGTAGTTTTTTGTGAAAATACTATTGATTAAATTCCAATTGTTTGTTATTGATCTTTGTTCGAGAGATTTTTTTTTTTTTTTTTTTTTTTGAATAGAAAAGGGATGTGCTAATATTTTTTAAAGAGCAAGGACTTCTTTTTTAGACAAATTTTATAGCTTTACACAATGACTTGTTTACAAAAAAAACAAAAAAAAAATGACAATAATAGAACAAAAATTAATTATTAGTTAGATATTTAGAAGAAGACATAGTTATGGATTGTGTTAGTTTTACTTTTTTATCAATATTTTTGAGATGAATATTCAACGTTCAATATTGTATCCCCGATATTCTGGACACAAACACCAAGCTTTTTTTGAAATATTGGTGCATACATATCATGATTAATGTAGAATTGTGAATATATACAAAGTTTTTTACAATCTCAATACAAAGTAAACATTTAAAATTTACCAATCCACATTTTGTCCTCAGATTTTCAAGGATATTCAAAATAAAAAATAAAAAGAAAAAAAGAAAAAAAAAACATCTATTTTTCTTTATTTCTCGTTTTCACTTGTATAGTAGTAGATTTATGCTTTTTGTATTGATGTTTTTGCATTGCTTATTAATCATTTCTAATATAAATTTAATCACCGTACGAATGTAGAAATAAGCCCTGTCCACATTTTTAACCGTATAAGCCAAAAAAAAAAAAAAAAAGCCAAATTTTCATTAAAGCGATCGGTACTTTAAAGCACCAAATCCGTCTTCATTACTGTTACAAGATCCGAGGCCACAACATATATATATTGGTCTGGCAATATGAAAATGAGCTCTTGTGGGATTATTCAACTCTTCAAAGGCTTTAATATCATTTAAGGTTAGCATTATCTAACAAAGTTCCCCGCCGCACCTTGTAAAAATTAAAGTTTTTCTTTTAATATGTTCTTAAAATAACATGTCCATCGTTGTTGTAAAGGTCTTGATTTTGTCTTGGTTATATATATATATATATATAAACGTTTTCCCTATCCTTCGTTTCGTTTCATTATTTTTATTTATTTTTACTTTTGAAATTTTAAATTTATTAGAGCATCTAGTGTTAATAGTAATGTTAGTTTTATTTACTTGTATTTTCTAGTCAAGTAAAAATTACAAGGCTTTTTTTTTTTTTTTTTCGGGGACAAATTAGTACTGTAAAAATATGAAATTTTTCATCAATAACAAGTTTAAATATCTATATGCATGGCAAAAACAACAAAGCCCTCAAGTTTATAGTAAATTGGATAATATTAGGTATTTGAAGCTTTTTTTTTTTTTTTTTTTTTTTACTTTACAAACAACAGACACATGTAACAAGAAAATGTCTAAGAATTAGCATTTGCTTTTATTGAAAGGGATACTCACCATGTTGTACCTAAAGTTATATAACCTTTTTGCAGGCACCTAATAGAGCTCCGCTATACAAATAAAGGGGTGGAATATGAAGGGGAACAACCTTTTCTATCCTTCCGGTCAACTTTTTTTTTTTTTTTTTTTTTTTTTTTTTTTTTTTTTTTTTTTTTTTTTTTTTT
>JAKTYK010000115.1:0-14205 GCA_030578655.1 Magnusiomyces starmeri
TAAAAAAAAAAAAAAATAAAAAAAATTTTATTTTATTTTTTTTTTTCTTTCATATATATATATATATATATATATATATATATATATATATATATATATTTATACAAATACCCTCGTAGTAACATGCCAGAAGATAGTAATCCTCTTAAAGACATTGCCGCTGTTGACGTCAAGTCTCCGGCTTCTTCTTCCTCGGTGAAAAATATCAAGAAACAAAAGAGTCTCAATGGCCGAGCAGGTAGAACTCTTAAAAACAAAATCATCCCCAAAGAGATTCCTAGACCGGCAAGCTTCAATCCCATAGATATCCGCGGCGAACCGTCCATCTTGGGGCCCGAGTGGCAGCCCGTGTACAAGCACGAGGTCGAGTTTGGCGCCATGGACTTTGAAAAGGCCATGGCCAACATCATTCTGGAACCAAACATCAACTCCACATCAATCATGCGGACCGATATCATCAAAGACGAGCTCGTCGACTTCCCCAAAGTTAAGGCCTGGCTAGAGAAAAGAGGCATTCCAAACGTGTCTCTTGACCTCCTCAAGTCTACCTCTGCAAGCGAAATCGGCGACTTGTCCGACCCCTTGTCTGATTCATTACCCGTAGAAGAAGAAGAAAAAGATAATGATAATGATAATGATCACTCTTCTACCCCCCCACTTTCCAACTACCAGCTTCTCAGACTCGTCGAGTCTAATGATACCCCCCTCGATACTCAAACCATGCCACTGTCATACTACATAGATGATACCGACCCCAAGGCTGTCCATACCGAGCTCGTTACTTTGGAACGAAACATTGTCCGTCGTATCATCCCACGGAACCCTCTTCGCGACAGAGTCATTAACCAAACATGTGCCGTTCATACCCTACGGATCGACCCTGAAAATAATACTAATGATAATGACAAAGATAAAGACAAAAACTCGAAACCTCTCCAGGATTCCATTTTTGTGGCTTACATTCCTCACATCAAAACACCCGACGAGTGTCCATTCTATCTGCCGCCGGCGCGAGCCGTGGGCGTTCTTTATCATGACTACACCATTTCTGTCCACTACCTTCTTTACGACGAGGACAAATGCCCGCCAGCAGCAAAGCCGTTTGCCGAGCGAGACCCCGTAGACAGAATGATCCGCATCGCCTTGCATCTCCTGGAAACCCCCTACAAGCACTCCTTTGGCGCCAAAACGGGCTACAAAAAACGCGTCCACCACGACGTTGTTATCCCCAAAGTCGTGTTCCAAAACAAATACATCGATCTCAAGGCAAAGTACTCCAAAACCCTGGTGTCCGGGTGGGTCGAAACCACCGACCCCAAAAAACATGTCTTTGAGGACCTGGCCATCGCCGCATTCATCATAGAGCTGTGGAACGAAACATACAAATCAAAAGACGACTTTACCTTCGTGGACATTGGCTGCGGGAACGGACTTCTTGTAAATATTCTCATTAACGAGGGATACAAGGGCTACGGCATCGATGCTCGAGAACGCAAGTCTTGGAGTACCTATTCCGACAATGTGCGCAAGAACCTCAAGGAGCAGGTCATTATCCCCAAGGTTCTTTTAGACAAGCACCTTTCCTCTCAGGAGCTGGCCAACACCAAGTACAAAAACCTGCTGAGCGATTCCAAAATCAATCTTGCTGATTTCCCGGAAAACGCCTTCCTCATTGGCAACCACTCCGACGAGCTCACCGTGTGGGCCCCGCTGTTCGACCGCCCCTTCATCGTCATCCCCTGCTGCTCGCATTCCCTCTCCGGCGGGAAAGTTCGCTTCCCTCCAAAGACCCCCAACTCCAAGTCCACATACGCGTCTTTGGTCGACCATGTGTTTGACATTGCCTCCGACTTTGGCTGGAACGTCGAAAAGGAAATTCTCCGCATCCCCAGCACCCGCAACACGGCCCTGATTGGTAGATCAAAGCTCCCGGCGTCCTGTCCTACTAAATCTCTTGCCCAAATCATAGAAAGTGAGGGAGGTGCCGATGGCTGGATCGAACGCACCATAGCATTAACCTCTAAAAAGCCCCGTAATCATTAATGTTTTATTGTATTGTTTCTATATATATATATATATGTGTATATTTATTCTAATCACTTTTTACCTAGTTTTCTCATTTTTCTCTTCTTTCCAATAATATGTCTGGCAACATCTTCAGTTGAAGCTTCCTTCTTGATCTTGTCATTCTTTTTATTTTCAGTCTCTTTATCTTCATCTTCATCTTCATCTTCATCGTTGTCTCCGCCTTCCTCGCCATTTTCATTTTTGCGCTTTTGAGATGCCAACCGGGCCTTAATGATGCTTTCCTTCCGTCTCTTGACAATATTGGCATGCTCAATGGCAAACTCCACAACCAATCTTCGCTTCTTGACATCGTCTGAATTCTGTACCTTGATCTTGATTTCCTCATCGTCCATGCCGCAAAGTATCTCCTCCTTGGTAACCTCATGACAATTCAGCCATCTCAACCCCATGAGCGCCGTCTTGTGGTCTCTAAACTCAACAAACCCATAACCTCTACTTCTACCCAAAGACCCCGACCCCTTTTCTTCCATAATGATCTTGGCTTGTCTAACAACACCATGCTTACTCTTCGAAGCAAGACCCATAAACTCCTGGTGGTGGGTCGATCTCAGCAACTCCTCTTTACTCAAGGGCTGGCGCTTCTTTTCCACAACCTCCTTTGCAAACTCGACTACTGCCTTTCTGGCCAGCGCCTTGAGCCCCTTCTCGGTCATGGCACGCGGGATATTTCGAATGGCAAGACGCGTCAAACTGAGATGTAAACTGGGGTTCTTGTTCAATTGCTTTTTCCGCAGATCGTACGACTTTTCTCTAATCTCAATTTCCTGCGCTGTCATGTGGGCAGCAACCTTGGAATCCTTGGTTATCCGGCCTTCGTTAAGAAGATAAAGATTGCGTCGATCCCGTTCCTTGGGTGCCTTCCCGAGCAACTCCATTCTCTTGGCCGTCGACGCGGTTGCCAGCTGCTCCGCCTTTTCTCTCTGCAGCGCGCTCGTGATGGACAAAACACGGCCCTCAAACACGTATCTGGGATCAACGTCGTCGGGTAACAGTAACGATGTGGAAGAAACTGTCGGCGCGTTCACAATACATTCCGCGCAATCCTCCATGTTTTCAAAAGCAACAAAGGCGGTACCCTTGGGCTGGTTGAGTTTCTTGTCAAACACTGGTAATGCATACAAAACAGGTCCAAATTCCTCAAAATGTTCTTTTAATGCTTCGGATGTTGTGTCATATGGTATATTTCGAACAAATATTGTTTGCTCATTGGAAGCTGGCTTGATGCCGGATTTCTTTTTAGGCGTAGGCTTGGTCTTTTTGTGACTGTCATCATCATCATCATCTTCTTCTTCTTCTTCTTCATCTTCGTCATCCTCGTCATCTTCATCGGATTCATCATATTCGTCGTCGTCATCTTCAATTTTTTCATCACCATTGTTCTTCTTAGAAAGCCACTTGTCCTTCTCAATAGCAAACGAAACCGAAACCGGTCTCCCGTCGATTTTCAGGTCGCTCGTCTTTTCAACAGCCAGTTGAGCATGTGCCTTCTTTCTCATGGTCACAAACGCAAATCCCGACATTCGACCACCTTCCTTCTTGGGGATCAATACGTCAACAACATTACCAAATTTAGCAAAGATTTTCTCAAGCTTCTTGGGATCTTTACACGACCATGGTAAATTTCTGACAATAAGACGGGGTCTTCTTTTTTCAATGACACCTGCCTTTGGCCTGGACTCCTGGTTGCCTTGTTCTTGTTCTTCTTTCTCATCACCATCGCTCTCCTTCTTGCTTCGTCGTTCTCGTGGCTGGGCAATGTCCACCTGCAGAAACCTGTCCTGGAATTTGACCTTGCGCGCTTCTTCCAACGCCTTTTTAGCATCCGCAGCCTCTGCAAAACTCACAAACCCAAATCCCTTGGACTTGTTTTCTGCATCTGTAACGATAACGGCATGCTTGACGGGACAAAAATTGGAAAAGAAGTCGGAAAGCTCGTCTGATGTGGCTTCGTATGGAATAGATCGAACAAACAGTTCACACCGTTCGTTTAGTGATCTAGACTTTTCTGAATCTGTCATTGTTTATTTCTTTTTTATTCAAAAGAAATAATGGTTTTTTTTTTTCTTTGAATTGAAAAAAAAAAAATGTATGAAGAAAAAAAAAAAAAATAACATAAAAAATTTTTTGATCTAAAAATTTTATTCAGCATAAAAAAAAAAAAAAAAAAAAAAAAGTTTATAACTTAAGCCGCATACAACAAAAGTTTCAAGTCACAAGTCATAAATCTTATTTTTATTTATTTATTTTTTTTTTTTTATAAATCACAACAATATCTTTTTTTTCTTTTTTTTTTTTTTGCCCTTTTGAATATCAAACACCAATACCAGCACAAACACCATGACGCTCTCTAGATCGTCTCCTCATCTTTTATCCGACTCGTTCATTCTCAAGCCTTATGCTAAAAAATACACCAGGCTTCTGTACCAGCTGCCTCGCGAAACAATTCTCCAGCTCGCCCACACTTGGCTATTCGATCCACAGTGCAAGCCTGTTTTGAGCCTGCCGCGCAACCCCATAGACGACGCCAAAGACAATGAATATGCCAAATACCACCTCTACGAAAAAAGGGCTCTGGAAACCCTACAGACTGAGTACTACAAAATGCTGTCCTCCGGAATAACGAAACGAAACATCGTACATCGCATTCTGTACGATGACTGGCCGGCGGGACTCAACATGTCCCAAATATCACAGATCGACGTCGCCTCCTTCACAGAAGAAAACTGTAACAACTCTTCCTATTCCTGGACTTACTCCACGGTCTACCGGCCCGCGGAATCCATGAATGAGCCCGCTTACGAACACATTGTGTCTAGTATCGACCCCGATAGCTTTCTCACCAAGTTCAATGAATCATTATACCCCTTGTTTATTGGCTACGTGAGTGCACATAAACACCCGCTATATTCAGTCGTCATTGTACGTGTCCAAATCTTTGAAGAGCAAACGCTGGCCGAAATTGAAAAGGATACCAATGACAGAAGATCCTCGGACAATACCAGTAGCAAATACCGGTTCAATATCCCCCCCATCTTTCTAGCTTTCCCGCTATCGTCTCCCCACATCATCCACTCTCACTTAAAGTCGACTGCAAATCATACGTGTATGAAGGCCGTCATGCAGGCTCTTTTGTTGACCCTGTCCACACCCAACAAACCCATCATCATCAAGCCCACCTCCGAAATCCCAACAAAGTCGTTCGAGAGCATTGTGCGGTTAAAGGGCGTCAAACGTGGCCGCGCCGCTTTGGGACCCTGGGCGCGGTTCGGCGTCGGCGAGGCCGAGCCCAATGCCTTATCATTCACCCACCCGCCGCAAAAGTCTCCCGAACGCAGTCCTGCCGAAATTGCAAGAGACCTTGTCGAACCCCCTCAAGCTAAAAAAAGGAAGCTCATCAATGTCAGGTTCCATGGCCATGAGCAAGGGTTACCAGAAACAATACAAAATACTAAAGACTCCATAAATAATAACCGATACTGCTACGAAAGCGACGATGAAGATGACTACGAAGATAAAGATATCGTCATCACTTATGCTCGAATTCCATCTTTCGAAGTGAAAATTAAAGATTCTTACAATGATAACAACAATGATAATAATAATGAAAAGACAAAGTCAAAGGTTTCCAATTTCAAGCCTACAATTACCACGCGATTTGATGGCCACGATGTTCTACAGGGACTAAAAATGTTGGCCGAACATGATATCCTAGATTTGAACAAAGCTCCCAAATGGCTAACCGAACAACAAAGCACTACATCCGGCACAGTTATTAATGGTGTATTCACAAGTGGGTTGAAAAAGTTATAAGAAAAAAAAAAAATACTGAGTTATAAATGTATTTAATTATTTATATTTATTTTTTTGCCTTCAATTGGGCAATATATTCCTCAATTTCACTCTTCACGGCAGGAGTTGCCAACGGCTCCAGTTCCAGCAACTCGTCAAGGTCCTTGGCCTTCACCGCTTCTTGTGCTGCTTGTCTGATTGCGTCAACTTGGACGTACATCTGGATTCGTTGTTTGTACGTCAGGTTGGTGCACATGGGCACATACAAGGCGGCGTGTCTTTTGTTGGCAGCCTTGAGAACCTGGTTAAAGAACGGCTCATAGCCAATGGGCGATTTCTTGGATTTGGCAAACTTGAGCAGCTCGTCCCAATCTCTTCGGACAACCAGCGCCTTGAGCTTGATCCACCAAAAGCGCTTCTCGGGGACCTTGAACTCGTCTTTGATTTTGTTTGCCCGGCTGTTTTGGGAAATGGAGATGAGCATCGAAATCGTCTCGGAAACGGTTTTCCCAGAAAAGTTCACGTCGTAATCCTCCTCCAACTGGAGCTGGATTTTGGTCAACTTGAGCTGTTCGGCAGCAGCCTTGGCTTCAAAGCTCTTTTCCTTGAACTCCTGAAACGTTTTTTCAGCTTCCTTGAGTTTCTCTTGTTTCTCGTCATCGTCGCGCTCCTTGAAACTTTGGTTGAATAATAGAACCGCGCAGTCGTAACGTCTGTCGTCTTGATAATAGAAATCTCGAAGAAGTTTGGGGTCTTGTGTCTTGCATATGTACTCGAAAACCTGGCCTGCTACAGGCTTGTCGTTAATAAATCTAAAGAAACTAGCTATCGGGAGCTTCTGCTGGAGCTGCAGTAGCACGTAGATAATAAGATTGATATTCAAGCTATCACAGGCTTTGTCAAGAGCAAGCTCTTCTTCGCCCATGCTCAGCAACAGGGGGACCTGTTTCCCAGGACGCGGCTCATAGTGGGTAAGCATGATGGCAAGCTTGTGTCTTCCTTCCTCGTAAGCGGTCTGGGCGATTTCTTCGTAGGATATTCCCGCGTGGAACCCTAGTTTGTTGACAATTTCTCTGCATACTGACTCGTCGTCTTCTTTAGATGTTCGCACTTTGCAACAAGCCCAATGTATATAAATCTTATCTTGAGGAAGCCGTAGGTACTCAGTGCATTTAAAGGCAAGCAAGTGCATTCGTCGTAAAAGCAGACGGTCAATCAATCGATTTGGTGTAAGACACAGAAGCTGCTGGTGGCTCATAAGAAGGCCGACATTGATTTGGCGGACAGTGTTGAGTACCCGCAGATATTCAGTCATTTCGACAAACTTGTCACTATCGTACAACTCCAAGGCAGATTTACCAAACGCGGCAGCCTTCAGCAGGGCCTTTTGCCAATAAACCTCGAATTCATACCCGGCCGCTTCGATACACGAGTCGACGGCTTCTGTTAGTTGGTCGCCTATGATTTGTAAGTTCTCGTCTGCTTTGGGCGAGTTGAGTTCGAGTTGGTCCACACAGTCAAGTAATATTGCCGCAGGAGACACGGAGCCGATCTTAAAGATGTTGACTGTAACGTCCGGGACCAGCGAGAAAAAGTCGTGTTTTTCGTCCGTTATTGTGCGGATGCCGTCGGTTTCTGGAACCGCCACTACGGGGCCATCAAAATATAAATTCAACGTGCCGCCTTGAGGCCCCACAAGTAAGATCTCGTCTTCATAAACAACAGCAACAGCATCGTTGCCGCACCATACTAGCTGCTTAGGAGGAGTCGAATCGTTTGTGTTGTAGTCGGAAAGTTTTTTGTGGAAGCCAGACGAGATAACCCAAAGATGGCCCGAGTTTGTTGTAAAGAGGGCGATGAACTCGCCATTGGGAGAGACGGCTATATGGGAAAAGGGGCCTTCTTCGAGGTACTTGTCGCGGACGTCAGTTGTATCTGCAACCAGAATGGTATTGTCGACACTTAGAATGACTTCGACGTGTTGGCCTAGCTGGTAAAACGGCGGTATTATTTCCCAAGAGTGGATTGACTTTTCCTGTACTGAGGAGGAAGAGGACAAGAGTCTGGGGTTGGGCTCATCGTAGCGAGACACGGAGACAAAGAGGTTATTTGTAAGAAGAGCGACAAAGCCGGTTTCCCAAAACTTGCATTCCAAAACACCGTTAATTTCGGCCGCCTTTCCGAGCGAGAATTGGGAGAAGTTGCCGTCAAAATCGTAGTAGCACCTTGCGCTACCGTTTTCTGAAACGACGATAAGCTGTTCTAGTTGAGACCAGCCAATGCCGCGGATTCGGCCGTTATCCCAAGGAATTTTCTTGATGAGAATCCCTGCGCTGCTGTAGATCGATATGGACGTTTGCCGGGAGTCGGGGCCCTTGTAAAGACGAAGCTGGGAGTCGTCCCGCGTGAGAGCAATGGCACCCCCGTGAGGTGCGCTGCAGACAATATATTCCGAAATGTTTATGCCCTGCCATTGAAGATAGTAACCCTCAATATTTCTGTAGAATTTGTCTTGCAAACGCTCCCAACCGAGAATTGGATTAGAGGGCATTTTTTTTTATATAATTATTATTGTTATGTTTTCTATATGTAAAGTTGTATAGATAAAGGTGAAAGTTTACAAGTTTGGTAAGATTGTAGTAGTTTGTATCGTATTTAAAAGTATATATATATATATATATATAAAGGGTGGGTTGGTTGGTTGTATGTTGGAGGAGTTTGTTTTTTTTTTTTGTTTTTTTGTATGTAAATATACTTATTATTTATAACAACAACAACAACAACAACAACAACAACTACAACTACAATACATATAAACTCGACATGAGTAAATCAAAATATGTCACTTTAGAATCTGCTGATGGATTTGTTTTTGTAGTCGAAAGAGAAGCAGCGTGTGTCTCTGGAACCCTGCGAGGCATTCTGGAAAGTGGCTGTAAGTGGTGCACGATTCCCTGAAATTTTGCTGATAGTTTTTATTTTTTTATTTTTTGTGGACAAAAACTAACGGGACTGACCTCCTCATGATACACAGCCGGATTCATAGAGGCCGAAAGCAACCACGTAAAACTTCCCAAAATAACGGGTGTTTTATTGGAGTCGGTCATAGACTACTTCTACTTTAATCTCAAATACAGAGACAAGCCCAACGTTCCCAACTTTGATATCAGACCCGATATTGCGTTGGAACTGCTTATGATTGCCGATTATCTTGATGGTAAGCATTTTGCCTATTTACTTGCTTTTTTTTTTTTTTTAAAAAAGAGAATACTAACAAGATGTTTTTCTTTTATTATTATTATTATTATTATTATTATTATTAGTATGATCTATTCTATTCCAAAAACATTCAACATCATTCATATTGTTCACTTCAACTGGCAGTGGATGTTTGTAGACATAAAAAAAAATGTATACACCCAAAATGCAACACACACACACAACCTATAATATACCATATATTATGTAATGATAACGTGATGCGTCACGTGGAGTGCTGCTTCACCTAATATATATATATATATATATATATATATATATATACAAGTATCTCTTAGATGGCAACACGTCCACCTCCTCCACAAGATATCACCATCAATTTGAACTATCCTTTTATCTATCTATATATATATATATATATAATAAAACTATAATCAAAGAATATCTTTAAATGAAAATCACTCCAAAGATTTCCATTCCTTTAAAGGGAATGGCTGAGGTTAATTGGATACCTCCTCTTAAATCCTACTTTTCCTCTACCTATGGCTCATCTGAACCCTTTGATGACGACATTGAAACCCTCAATAAACTGCGTACCGACTCCAGAGGTGCTTCCAACGACACCGGTGGCAGAGCACTTCTCTTTAGATACTACAAACAGCTGGAGCTTCTGGAGCTGCGTGTCGTGTTTAACGACAGCAACTGCAGAATCAACTTCACCTGGCAAGACGCTTGCACAAAAACCCCCACCACCCAGCACTCTCTTGCTTACGAAAAGGCCTCCCTGCTTTTTAATATCGCCGCCGTCAACTCCCACATTGCCGCTCAGTCTGACGACCTGAAGGCCTCCTACAAGGCTTTCCAAAACTCGGCTGGCCTGTTCCAGTTTATTTTCGACAAGTTTCTCCATGCCCCCAGTACTGACTTGACCCAAGAAACCGTCAAAGCACTTTCCAAATTGATGCTTGCCCAGGGTCAGGAGGCCTTTGTCGAAACTCTAATTGCCAATGAGTCCTCCAAACCTTCTTTAGTTTCCAAGCTGGCTAAAGGTGCAAGCAAGATGTATGAGGTTGCATCCGAACTTTTGCAAGCCATTTTCAACGAGAAAGGTTGGGGCCAAAAATCCTGGTACCAATACAGCTCCATCAAGTCTAAATACTACTTGGCTGTCGCTCACAATTTGCAGTCCAAATCATGCGAAGCTAATGGCAAGTACGGTGAGGCTATTGCTCATCTTCAAATTGCTCTTACCCACCTTCAAGAGCTGGCCTCCTGGTCCATCCCAACTTCATACACCAAATTCTCCGATGATATTAAAAACCTGACCAAGAACATCGAAGAACAGCTTTCCACTCTTGAAAAGGATAATGATTTTATTTATCACGATACCATACCCAATGTCTCCACAATTGGTGAGGTCACTTCCATGGAGGCGGCTAAACCCATCCCTTACACCGAACAAATCAAAGAAGAGGAAGGCAAATTCCCTGACAAGGAACTTTTCAAAGATGCCATTCCAACTAATGTGTTTAACAAAACCAGTTTGTACTCTGAAGAAAAGGCGAAACTTCTTCGTGCCGAGGATGAGAAGATTGTTATTGCAAATGAGGAATTGGCCTCTGCTTTGGAATTTCTTAAACTTCCTAGTGAGATCCACACCATCAGAGCAGAGATTTCTGGGTCAGGCAGTGATGCTTATAATAACGGTAGCAGTAATCAACTTTGCGATCCTCAGGTTAATGAATGGGCCCAGATTGTGTCCTCTTCTAAGACAATTGAAAGTGCAATGGCCGACTTGGAGTCGCAAAGACGAAATGTGTACACCAGCATGAAGGAAATTGAAAATATTCTTCGGTCTGAGGAGCAGGAGTACAATGAGTACAAACGAATGTACAAAGACAGATGGACGCAAGCTTCATCCTCAATAATGAACTCTGGGCTTTTTGACGATGTGACTAGAATCAAGGGCGATCTTGCTAGTAGTACGAATGCAGACAATTTGGTCCACAAAAACGTATTGGCACATAAGGAGTATATTGATATACTTGCCGCAGGCCCATCTAACCGGAAACTTTTGGACACATTCCGTGAAATTCAAAGCACCCCTGCAAGTAGTACAAATACCCAAAGCCTGTTGGATCTAGACACTACCCCCGATGTCAATCTTTCGAGAATGCTGGATGATTGCGAGGAATTGGTCTCGAAGCTTTATACATTGAAAAAGGAAAGACTTGCATCGTTTGCCGATTTCAAGGAGCGTGTTCATAATGACGATATATCCACCATTCTTGTTTTGAATCAAAAGCGGCCCGGAATTGAGGAGACGCTGTTTAGAGAGGAGCTGGCTAAGTTCCAGCCCTACGTGGCACGCTTTGAGCAGATAAAGGAACGGCAGCTCGAGATGCTCAAGCAGCTTACGTTGATTTGGAAACAGGTTTTGCAAGATCCAGAGGTCCAAAAAAGAAAAAAACTAAGAGACGATAGCTCTAGTAGCAGAGAGGCCTTGGTAGCAAAGTACCGTGCAGCTTACAATGCCTGGAACGAGTTTCAAACAGGATACCAGAATGGAACCAAGTACTACCGCCGGCTAAGCGATTTCACAAACTCTACATTGTCAAATGCCAAAGACCTTGTGAACAATCGGCGTGAGGAGGCGAAAAAGATATTGGAGAGTGTGCGAGGCAACTCGGCTCAAAATGACCAGGATTTGTTGAGGGAGCAACTTGCTAAGCTGTCAATGGGATCGCTGTCGTCGTCGTCGTCGTTGTCATCATCTTCTAACGGTGGTTTACCCACAAGAGATTTCTATTCGTCTGCATCGTCTCAACCCTTGTATCAGTCGCAACCTCCTCTTTCTCATACTTCTACGCCAGTCGCCCCCTCCACTGTCACGCCTACGGCAACTGCGCCTATACCTTCTTTATGGGGATTTGCAGCATCTGAGAAGCCTCCTGTTCCTCCTAAACCTATGACTTATGGTAGTTCGCCAATGGCGTCTACACCATCTCCTTCAGTACCAATTCAACAGCAGCAGCAGCAGCCACAACAACAACAACAACAACCCTCTGGATACTTTCAACAACCGCCTGCGCAGCCCTATTATCAGCAGCCACCTACAAACACTCAATCACCATTGACTCCTATGGTACCTTCGAATGTGTCATCTCCTCAGCAGTATCAAGCACCCTATTATCAGCCGCCTCAACCTCAGCAGCCACAGCAGCCACAGCAGCCACAGCAGCCCCAGCAGCCCCAGCAACCTCAAGGATATCCTCAACAATATTCTCAACCTCAACAGCAACCCCAAGGATATTCTCCGCAATACTATCAAACCCAACCTCAACAGCCGCCTCAACAGCCGCCTCAACAGCAGCCTCAACAGCAGCCTCAACAGCAGCCTCAAGGGTACCCTTATTCGCAACCATACCAATATCCGCAACCGGGCCAACCGGGCCGTAAAGACTACAGTTCGTTACCACCTCCACCTCCCCCACCTTCCAACAATTATCGTAGTTATTAATAATTAGATATAAGATATAAGTTAATATAAATGTTAAAAAAAAAAAAATTGAATACATCTTTTTTTTTTTTTTTTGTTTGAGTCGTAGTAATACAGTAAAGGTACAGTTTTTGTCGTGTGACAGAATTGTTACAGTTACAAGTTGAATTGTGTAACAAATTGAGGTTATAGAAATTTTTTTTTAAAAAAAAAAAAAAATGAGGAAATGTTTAACGCGCGTTATAGATTAATAGATGTATATACTATATTTATAAAATCATGAAAAAATAAATAAAATAAAAATAAAATAAAATAAAAATAAAATAAAATAAAAATAAAATAAAAAAGCAATTCCCTTTCACTTATTGTATCAATATTTCATTGATAGATTTGAATTGTATATCTATATATATATCTATATATTAGAAATAGATGTAAAATGGCACCGGGACCTAAACGCGTTAAAGTAAGTTGCCCCCGATAAAAGAAAATTAAATGATAAAACAACATCAAAAAAATAAAAAATAAAAAATAAAAAAAAAAAAAAACAAAAGTAAAAAAGAAAAGTAAAAAAAAATAAAAAATTT
Organism: Magnusiomyces starmeri; assembly: GCA_030578655.1. Lineage (NCBI taxonomy): Eukaryota > Fungi > Ascomycota > Dipodascomycetes > Dipodascales > Dipodascaceae > Magnusiomyces > Magnusiomyces starmeri. Next base: position 13,183 of record JAKTYK010000115.1, read on the forward strand.
ATGATAAATATAAAAAAGAAATGAAGAATTATACTAACTGAAAGACATCAATGGGAATAGAATATCTCGGTTACTAGACCGATTCTATATGGCAATACCGCGGAGCCGTTGGGGCTGAACAAGACCCCAGAGATGCCGGTGGACCACACGCACCGGTGGACGATATTTGTGCGGGACCCGAACGGGCAGGATCTGAGCGGGATCATCAAGAAGGTGATATTCAAGCTGCACGACACGTACCCGAACCCGTCGCGGACGGTGGAGCAGGCGCCGTTCGAGGTGACGGAGACGGGGTGGGGCGAGTTTGAGATCACGATCCGGATATTTTTTGTGCCGGAGGCGAACGAAAAAAACATCCAGCTGTACCACCACCTCAAGCTGCACCCGTACGGGCCGGGGGCCGAGAACATTCCGGCAGGCACGCAGCCGGTGGAGTCGTACATCTACGACGAGCTGGTGTTCAACGAGCCCACCGAGGCCATGTTCGAGATTTTGACCCAGAGACCTGGCGCCCTGCTGAGCGCGAAAAAGACCAAGGACACGCCCTACTCGCAGCAGACAGAAAACGAGGAGCTCGACCGGCTGACGCATGCGCTGTCCAAAGTGTATTTCCAGGTGCAAAAGATCAAGGAACAGATCAACCACCTGGAAAGAGAGAAGAACATGCTTTTGGCAGAGACCGCCGGCACTGTTGGCAGCAGCAGCAGCAGCAGCGGCAGCGGCAGCGGCAGCGGCAGCAGCGGTAGCCCTATTGGCGCTTCTATTGGCACCCCTATTGGAGGCCCCGTTGGAACCACTGTCGGCGGCACTGTTTTTGCGGCGTCTGGAAACACCGCCGGGCCGAGTGGCGGTGCCGGTGGGAATATGCCGGATATGGGTGCATTGGTTGTTCCTCCTCGGTGATGCATTTTCCCATTAGATGCAACGCTGCTGCTTACATTTACATATTTACATATCAGTATGTGGCATACGTGTTAATTTTTTTTTTTTTTTTTTTTTTTTTTTTATATATATATATAAAAA
>JAKTYK010000116.1:0-14187 GCA_030578655.1 Magnusiomyces starmeri
TATTTTTTTTTTTTTTTTTTTTTTTTTTTTTTTTTTGCAAATATTTCTCTCATCCTTAAGCCTAAAAGAACTCTAAAAAGCAGTAGATGCCTTTTAGAATTTTATCGAAAGATGGAACTGTGAAAGTATATTCACAAATAGATATATTAGAAGGTTCTAGAAAGATTTTATCATGCTTATGTAATCAAAGTATTATTGGCTAACCCTAATTCCTTTCGTAGGGTAAGGCAAATAATGGTTTTTATTTAACAAATTACCCTGCCTTGTATCGAATAATGAAAAAAATTTTTGTATTTTAATTCTCTAGTATAAATATCCCTTCCTCCCTGCTTCTTTTTTTACCCTTTTTTTTTCTCTTCTTCTAACAGCATCGAATTTAATAAGGTAAGTTTGAACTATATGCTTTTTATAAAGCTCTGAGTTTTTTTTATCTTCTTTTTTTATTTTTTTTTTGGTTGTGTGCTTTAATATGATGAGTTTATCATTCTTCTTTCCTTTGTCCTATCGACCATGACGATACGGTGCTAATGAGTGCTTTTGTGGCATTTGGACGAGATTCGTCGACTCCCTTTGCTGCGCTTCAAAAAGCTTTACTTGCCAGTATATAATTTGCCTGATTTTAAATCACAATATACCATATTTTATATGAAATAAAAGTTTTCACTAAATTTTTTTATCAATTTCATTTGTGCTAACTTTGTTTTTAGTAAATTAATAGTTTTTATTATGTTTGTCTTATTATTCTGGTGTGCTAGATATTTTTAATGGTATGTTTGAAAATGTGTATTTTACTCCAGCCATAATATCTTTTTCATGATGAAATTTCCTTTGAACATTCGCAGTTTCCACGGTAGTGCACGATTGAACCTACTCTAGTGTATCTGTGACCGCTAACAGTTCTTCCTTGGATGTCTGACTTTTTGTCATTGTGGTTATTTGGAGAAGTTTTGGGCTTTTAATGTTCTTTATTTTACTAACTATATATGTTTAGGTTTTGTATTTATCAAACGTAGGGTTAAGAGTATGTTACTGATTTGTACATCTTGTGAAGGATGGTACGACAGTTTGTAGATAATGAGTACTTGAAATTTTGTAATTTATAACATTTTTAATGTATATATAGTTAATAGAACATTTTTAATTAAAATTTGTGAGAATATCAATTTTGTGAAATATGTTTTTGTTTTTTTTAGGGGTTCATGCTAAGATTTCTTTAAAACAAATATAAACTTGAAACGGATATTGTAATTAAAAGATAAGAATGAAATTTAAGGATGAACATTTGAATATGTATATATATCATTATGGATTTCCTGTGTTTATATTCACTTTTCTTGATAAATTTGGACATAAACAAATCGCGGCATAATATAGGATAAAATGTCATTCATAATATCATCTCAGATCAGCACATTCTCAAAGAGATTGAGATATATTCTAGCGGAAGATCCATCTACAAGAATCCAGTCACCTCCGCTCGAAGTTAGAAAAAAACCGAAACCTCGTTTTTTCAAGGATAACCAGACTTTGTTCAGTGTCTGGAGTATTCAAGGTTAAATTGTTGTTGATGGAACCTTTTCAAAAAAGTGACATGCAAGTCACAAAAGAAACAAATAAAAATAAAATAAAAAAACAACATTGGGGCAAAATGAGAAACTCGAATTAAGCTGGACTTGAAGATTTTCCGAAACTAAACCAGAATTTTGTCATTATTTCTTATTTAATTTATATAGTTATAAATTTATTTATATATAAAATTTTTATATTGATTAAGCATACCACACTTGAGTTTTTAATAGTGAAAAGTAAAGATAAAAAAAAAAAGATAATAATAATTGACCGAGATTATCTTTTACGGGAAGGCTCATAAGATTGAGGGTATCCGCTGTATTGAGATTTACCACTTTTAGATCGCGGATACTTAGAGCTTCTGCCATCTGTGGTTGAAATTTCCCCAATTTCTCTTTCATAAGCCCGAATTTGGTTACTAGCGTAAAAGCTGGAATCATCTTTTGCAATGTCTTCTTCGGTATAAACGGGTTCCGGTTGTTGTCTTTGAGCAGCCAATCTTGCTGCCTTTTCTTCTTTTTTACGAGCCTTTTCTTCCTCTCTTTCACGTTTCTCGTTGATTGCAACCGCACGCAGATATTCTCGTTGAGCAATTCTTTCTTCTTCCCGTTGTCTTTTCTCTGCAGCTTTTTGCTCTTCACGCTCGCGTTTTTCATTCATTGCAACAACCTTGAGGTATTCACGTTCGGCAGCTCTTTGTTCTTCACGTTCCCGTTTTTCAGCAGCTTTCTGCTCTTCACGCTCTCGTTTTTCGTTCATTGCAATAACCTTAAGATACTCACGTTCAGCAGCCTTTTGTTCCTCAAGTTGTTTTCTTTCAGCAGCCTTTTCTTTTTTGAGCTCTTCCTTTTCTGCCTTTTTCGCTTCTTTTGCTGCTTTGGCCGCAAGTCGCTTCTTGTCATAATCATCCATCCACTCTTCCAGATTTTCCGGGGGCGTCCAGCCCCATTGTTCAAAAACATATGTTTTGTTTTCTGTAAACTCTCCATCTTCAATACGCTTGCGAATTTGTGCAATGTGGGCTCGGAAATTTGTAAAGTCAAAAACAATTTTGTGCTGAATCCAAAGACAGAAAAGATACATGGCAACAAGAATCCAAGGAAATATAGTTCCACCAACAGATAAAAAGGCTACAAACCCGTACTTTCCAAAACACGAGTTAATTATTATCATTAGTGTTATATCCATTGCCATCATTATAAAAGCTCCTGCCGCCAAGCATCCACAACAAATAACAATGATCTTGTAAAAAAATCTGTCGTATGCCGCTTGACCATACACCTGCCAGCTGTAGTAAATGGGCATAAACAGAGAAGGTAAACACACGATACCATACAGTATTTTCACAACCCACAGCATGGTAGCATGGAGATATTGGTATTTGAGTAATGGCTTAAAGTCTGGAGAAGTATATATTGCATCAATTAAGGGATCGATAATATGATAAGCCTCGGGTCCAAGATTCACGGAAAGTTTTGAGGCAATGAGCTTTGGAATTAACCCATAAAAGGTGTAGCAGCCATAATCATAATCATACAAGGAGTCTGACCGGTCCTCACCTGCGAAGCAGTATAGATGGGAAGTGATCTGGTAATTTTTCAATACTCTGTTACCATAAGTTTTCAGGGTGCTAGCTGCTTCGTAAGCAGCTTGGTAAGTTGCTGGGTTGGATTTACTAAAGATTCGAAGAGCATCCTCTACCGTGTTAATTTCAGGAAATCTGATGGTCAAACTTCCAAACCTAGGTGTTAAAAGAATCCCGGCTATCAACAAAAACGGAATTATAGGAAGTCCTATGATGTTTAGGCCGTTTAATAATATGATACCAACACTGTCGAATTTCCCACAGTCCGATCTGTGGACTCCCATATAGAAATTTGCATTTCCCCCACCAACAACACCACGGATTTTATGATGGGGTGACATATTGAAGATTTGTCTTTTTTTTTTTTTTTTTAGAATAAGGATTGCAATTGAATTAAATAAAGTGAGATATTGGTATTTGAATAAATTGGAAAAAAAAAAAAAAAAAACCCATTTTTACAGCTAAGCATGGCACCTTTATATATCAATCTTGTCTATCAAATGATTTTTTGGGTATCTGATTAAAAGAACAATCTACTGGGTTATTTTCAAATCAATTATTTTTATATTTCATGATTTATTTATTTATTTTCTAATGGTTTCAAAATAAATGGAGTTTTAAAAGGGCAAACTGAATTAGAATGATTTGACTTTTGACATTTAAGGTATATATATATTTTTAAGCTAATCAATTTTCAAATTTACAGCTTAAATTATGACAAAAAAAATTAGCAACAATTGTTTCATCACGATGTAAATATTAAGAGTCATGGATTTTAAGGAGTTTTCACTTTTTTTTTTAAAAAAACACCAAAAAAAAAAAAAAAAATCACCTTTGACAATGACGGATTTAATATTTGACCATTAGATATAATAATTTTATTTTTTTATTTCACGCGTATGAATATGTTTATATTGAATTTGTTAAAAAGCTATTTGTATTTTTATACAGTTTATTCTCTCATATTGTCAAATTGATAACACATATAATACCATGCACCAGCAAAAAGAATGCTTGAGACACTTGCGGCCCATATTATGCATATTAGTGGAATTGAAATCGAGGCTTTAATACCCAACGCCTTTCCAAAAAAGGGATTAACATCTTCACCAAAGGTGTCGTTAATGGCTTGGACATAGAGACTTGTGACAATAGTAATAAAAAAACTGGAGAATGTGGTCAAAAATGCACAAATAACTCCTAATATGAATACGGCCAAGTCCACTTTAATTCGGTGAAAAGCATATAAGCTTCCAGCAAAAGCACAGAATAGAAGAACAGCAGATACCAAATAGCTAACTAGACAGGCAATGGTTGATACTTCGACAATTGAATCAAACTTACGAACTCCTTCAACTGCAGGGCTAACTCTGTAGGCGGCAATTACTGCTTTGATTTGTCCATCTCGGGCCTTAACATGAGCCAGGAGATCAGAGATTAGGTATTTTCCAGTGAAGCCGTATTTTATTTGGGGTTGTGAGCAGTAGGTCATTCCTCTGACCTCATGAGAAGTCAAAACAGGATTGTATCCAGGTGAAGTTATCCCTATTTCTTCAGAAGGTGCATAACAATAATTCCATAGCGCAGAACGGAGATGAGTATAGGAAAAGGTGCTCGGAAGATAAGTTTGTAAAATCGACGTCACTAAAGGATAGTCGATACGATTCCCCGGTCCACTTGGTAAAACCGGAGGCTGAGTAGTAATAGCGGTGATAACGTCCATGCGTGTGATTCTTGAGTAGTCAACATCCATTAAATATATTTGATAAAGACCATCCTTAGACGTAAGTGAGATTAATGAAATCATGACTAGAACCAAAGCCGTAATACTTGTGACCCAACCTATGATGACAATTGTGCGGTTATCGATCTTGTCATGATTGCACTTAACACTATATTTGATTAAAGCCATATTGGAACTAGCTCTAGCTAAAAGTTATAGATAATCCTTAAGTTTAATTATTTTAAAGTAATTTCTTTGAATAAAGGGGGCCATTGTACTACTTATATTTTTATTTCTCATATATTCAAATCAGGCGTTATATGCTTTATACATATATATACAGTTTGTGTATGATTAAATATTTAGCAAATTATTTCTATGATCTTTGGAAAGTACAAATTTTTCAGAAGAGTAAGTTAATATATATATATATAAGAAATTTGGTTTTCTTGAGTCATTGTATGTTAGACTTGGTATTGTTTTTTCAAATTTAGGATATGTTACTGCATTGGTTTTAAGTGAGTACTTTGTTGAGTCAAAAAAAAAAAAAAAAAAAATAAAATAAAATAAAAATAAAAATAAAAATAAACTATTACGATTTCAATATCTTTTTAAAATAAAAAAAGTATTGACTGTTTATTATTATTATAATAAATGCACGATATACCATCAGGCACAATATGTGTTTCAGAAAAGATTAAAAAAGAGTTCGTCGGTTTCCATTGTTATTTTTCAAATTAATTTTTCTGTGTGAAAATAAAAGGACATATCATTGGAGTGACAAATATTATCACTGTTGATAATTCACAACTCTGTCAAAACATCACAACATCTTTGTCGTTATATTCATTTTTTTTATGGCGATATGGAAAAAACTGTTTATTATAAAATAAATAAAATAAGTTTATTTCGATTTGATACTTGATCACTTTAAATTTGGTAACACTTCATTTGTTTCTTTATATCTCCATGTTTTTATAGCTGTATACTGATTGGATTTTTAAAAACAATCCTTTTTTTTTTTTTTCGAAAGAAAAGAAAAAAAAAAGTTTTTTAACAGCAGTTGTTTTTTTCTCTCTCTATCTCTCTCTTTCTCCCTTTCTATAGTATACAATTGGAGTATTTAATTGCTTATTATTGAAACATCTATATCCCCAATCAACTTTGTTTTTTTTTTTTTCTTCTCTCACGTTACAATTGTTAAAAAGCCGATTATTCAATAAGTGAGAAGGGAGTGTGGGAAGAAGGAAAAGAAAAAAAAAAAAAAAAAAAAAAAAAAAAAAAAAATTATTATACATAATGGAAACAATTTCAGAGCACCAAAATTTGATTTTAAAACTAAACTTACTGATTCGATTTATGTGTAATGTCAACAATGCAGGAAGGCCTATTCATAGGCTTGGTACACGCATATCTCAAATAACATACATGATTAGAACAGTAAAGGACATGGAAAATAGAAAACTATATGATGAAATCAAACAATTTGCTGATGAAACTTATAGAAATCTAGAACCATTAATACAAGCTTGGCTTTGTGCAAATGAAAGATCTGACAGCTCTGACTTTTTGTCTGAAATCTTCAATTCCGATATTCGTTTAACTCCTGAATTATCAAAGATTGTATGTCTTCTTATTTTTTTTTTTTTTGACAATTCTAATATTCTCATATAGGAGCATGAGATTTTTAATAGTAATGACCAAGTTAACCAAGGTGGCAACGACTATTATTGCTATGATGATCTCCAAGACAATTACGATGACCATTACGAAGATGATGATACCTATGTGTCTGATAACTCTGCTCAAACATTACTGAACACAGATGAACATATTACAGAAAGAGATATACAACCAGTCCTGGGGCATGATATCACATCATTTATTAGTAATGACATACCAAGATTATCAGAAAATACACATCATGCTATATCTTTTGATACCGCTATAAATGAAGATTTCGAAGTCAACCATGTAGCTTTAAATATGCAAAATACCAATGCAAGGAGAGCAGTTAGAAATAGCAGTAAGCGCCAATATACAGAAACAGAAATGGATCATGATAATGACTATGAAGATTTAGTCGGTGAAACGCTTATTAAAAATAGTTCCGAGGCATCAGACCAACCAACAATAAAGAGATACAAACGGTGATAACGTAAAAATGGAATACTGAAGTATAATGAATGTAACTGATGACTACAATAAAGGTTCAATAAAAAAAAAAAAATAATAATAATAAAATTACTAATAACAAGTAGACTTTCTTTATTGGGATGTTACAATTATATACAACTCTCAAATAACTCGCACAATATATATATTTTTTTCATTGGATGCTGTCCATAACTAGAGTTCCATAATATATATAAAATTGTGTAAATCATCTTGTACTTGAAGCAATTTAAATAGTTAATAGAGTATAAAAACTAATGAGCATTATATACAAAGGAAACTGCCACCAGACGACACTCATGCCATCAATTTCACCCGTGAGCTGAAATACAGTCTAGTTTTCATTTTCTTTTGAATAAGAGAAAATAAAATAAACCCGTCAAGGTATTTAGCAACAGTCGTATAACTTCCTAGGGAAAGAAAGAGAGAGAGAGATAGAGAAAGAGAGTGTGTGTTTTTTTTTCTACCAAATTCTGGGTCAATCGTTTCCAAAAATCTCACACACTCTCAATTAAATGTGTTCACATCGATGTACAACCCATTGAGCCATCAATAGCATTAAATTTGATGTAATTTGTCTGATTGCTTTCCTAGAAAAGCCAAAAATCAAAAAAACAAAATTACTGGCATGCCTTTTCAGAGTAAAAGACACTTTTTTTTTTTTCTTTTTTACAATTGTACGAAAAAAAAATTTTTTTGAAGCAATAATAAAATATATATTAAATTATCAAACTATGTTTACAAATATTGACATCATGAGACTAAAGAAATCCCACAAATTTAAAGCTCACCAGACTTGGCAATGGTGATCTTAGCACGGGGGGTACCGCTGCTAGTGCCATAGCTCTCAATCTTCTTGACGAGATCGTAACCGTCAGTGACCTCACCAAAGACAACATGGGCACCATCCAACCAGGGGCACTTGACAGTTGTGATGAAGAATTGAGAACCATTGGTGTTGGGACCAGCGTTAGCCATTGAAAGAAGACCCTCCTTGTTGTGCTTGTGGTTGAAGTTCTCGTCAGGGAATTTCTCGCCATAGATGGACTTACCACCAGTACCATTGCCTCTGGTAAAGTCACCACCTTGGAGCATGAATTGGGGAATGATACGGTGGAAAGAAGATCCAGCGTAACCAAAGCCCTTTTCACCAGTGCAGAGAGCTCTGAAGTTCTCAGCAGTCTTGGGGACGTCGTCGTAGAGCTTGAAGGTGATACGTCCAGCAGGAGAGTCTAATAGAAGGAAAAAAAGAAAAAAAAAAAAAAGACGGTTAGTAATTATAATAATAATACATTATGAAAAATAAGATTTTAAACAAATATATATATATATATATATATATATATATATAAATATATATATATACAATTTCTAATTGAACTTACCGTTAATGTTAATATCGAAGAATACGTTCATTTTTGCGAGTGTGTTTGAAAAAAATCGTTTGGAAGAGAAATGTAAGGAAGAAAGAGAAGGACGGATAGAAGAGTACATTTTGTAAAATATTTAAAGGGAAGGCGAAAAAAAAAAAAATTTTAAACAGCTAACTGTTAAATTTTAGCTAAAGTTTTTTTATTTTTATTTTTAATTTTTTTTTTTTTTTTTTTTCATATATAGTAGCAGCACCAAAGCCCTTCCAGACCCAAATTTGAACAAAAAAAAAAAAAAAAAATAAAAAAAGTTGGGAAATTTCATAGCCAAGTCGAGAAATTGGCCAATTACGTAACGCTATTGGCTTATAAGTTATGACGCACAGTGGCAATTTGTAATGGTAATAATAATTTACAGTGGCAACTTACAGTGGCAAACTTACAGTGGCAAATTACCCTGCCTAACCACCAAACCATCCATGTCGTAGTCAAATCGTATTTCCGGGTAACACATGTATCACATGACAGCTTTGTTTATGTTGTAAGAGTTGAACTAGTGCCAGTCGACTTTTTTTTTAAAAGTCATTTTTTCTATTCTCAGGTTTCTCAGATTCTTTGGCTTTCAACCTTAAGCTTTTCTATATTCGACCTATTATGGCTTTGAAATTGAACAGCTTTTCAAATAACTGGACATTGGTTGTTTAATTTCTTCTTTGTAATTATTATTTTTTTTTTTTTTTAGTCGTTTTAACATATAAATACATCCATAGAGAGGGTTATATTTGAACATGCCCAGTTGTCAATTTTTTATTTAAAAAAACAATACAATTATAGTTAAGATTTTGCGTATTCTGTATAACCTGCTTTTGAAACAAATGTCATTAATGTTAATTTTCATCTATTGTTAGAACCACTTTGACCATCAAAAAAATTATGGACGACACCGGAATCGAACCGGGGACCTCTCGCATGCTAAGCGAATGTGATAACCAACTACACCAGACGCCCATTTGTTGAAAAAAAATTTGGTCAAACAATTAAATACAAGACATAGGAAATAGAGCTTTTTTTATATTGAAACTGCTCTTTTTATATAGTAAAAAAAAAAAAATGAAGAAAGATGTATCTACATATTTCATTTGAGGTTATTTTTTCAATTTTTTATAATTGAAATTATATATAGTAAAATTTAGACAGATGCGAATTTAAAACATACAAAACAAAACTCTTAATATATATATATATATATATATATGTTATTTTATAGTGACAATTGCAATTAAACTGATCAAAAAATGAAATGATTGCCATTGGTTATATCAGTTTCTATCTATTTTTAAATTATAGAGGGGTTTGAGTGTTCTAACAGAAAAAAAAAAACGAAAAGAAAACAAAACAAAACAAAACAAGAAAAGGGTATCAATGGTAATGTATCTAGATAGGAGTGTTTTCAAGTTAGTAAGTAACTAAATTGGTTGTAATTGTTAAATAAAAGAGTCCAATTAAGGTTTTTTTTTTTTTTAAAAAAATACCATACAAATTAACTGGTTAAAAAAAAAAAAAAAAAAAAAAAAAAAAAAAAAAAAAAAAGGCAACATAAAAAGATAATGAAAGATAGACGATAATGCCGATACTTTTGGTTCATCAATAAAAAACATGATACCTCACATATGAGGTCAAAGATTTAATGATCATCACAAGTTAAAGAAAAAAAAAGCCAATGTTAGCACCCGTGAAACCTTAATCTTACAAAAAGGTAAAATGAAAGCAATATACAATTATTCACCAGAATTTTTTTTTTTTAAAAGTGATAAAAAACATGAACAAGTATCAATACAATATATTGTCAAATATTTTTGTTTCCTTTGTAAAATAAAATAAAACAATGAAAGATATAGTAACAAGTGATTTTGCTTGCCCATATTTTTACCAAAGGAAGGTAATTTAACACCAACTAAAAAACAAAAATATCATCATCTCAGCAAACCAACTAACTAGGTCTTAATTTATTATTGAGGTATCTATATACCTTTAGCAGTGCAATATAAATACATAGAACTACGCCTGACATAGTTGGGAAATGGAAAAAAAGCCATTTATAAATGAAGATTTTTTTAAGGTTTACCAAGTGAAAACCTATATTAAACTTTGTGCTATGAAAACAAGTTTTTTTTTTTTTTAAAAAAAATCAAGAGGCATCAATTTATTTGGAAGGAAAGAATAAAAATTTTTCAAGTAAAAAAAATAGTCCAGATGGCTTTGCAATTACTTGAAGAATGAAATTTTAACGATCTTGTATCAACAGACTTGAAAAATTGTTCTAGCTGGCCAACAACATGCCATCCATTTTTTTTTTTATATACAGATAATGGGTATCAGTATCAACGAATGTATAATAATTGTGTATATAAATGACCTGTTGACTTTAAAAGGAAAAGAAGCACGCGACCAAAGTTCATTGACGTGAAATATTATTATAACATTTTATTCTATTCCATTTACGACTTTGTACATGAACCACCCGAACCAAAAGCCAAGATTGTTGGTATGCAGAGTCGGATTAACTTTATGTTGGGGAGCAAAAAAATAAAAAAAAAAATAAAAAAAAAAAAACAACTTTTATGGAATAATTTTTTCCCTTTGATATGTAACGTGGAATTGGATTAGAAAACAAAAATATAAATATCAAAGATAGAAAAGTTTCTAGAAAGTTTCTACTTTTTTTTTTTTCTTAATATCTGGAGGAAGAGGAGTTGGTGATTGTTGTTGTTGATAAACAAAAGATTTTTTTTTTTTTTTTTTCACAGTTTCTCGTCATTCCTATTTGCTACACTGTTATTATCCATAAAAAAATAAAGGATCGTTATTTCCATTTAACATAACCTCGAAGATATATATATATATATATATATATATAGACAAAAAAAAAAAAAAAAGAACAAATAAAGTTATGCGGTTTAAACTCGTAACAAACTTGTGCAAAAATTTTCAAACCGTTAAACGGGTTAGTAAACCCATGTGCGTACAAATTTTGGTTATTTATTCGTTGAACTTTCCTATATCCTGAAAAAAAAAAAAAAAATATTTTACAAAAAAGGAAACCTATAACTAATATAAATACAAGGTCTCCCCCCCCCCCCTCCTTTTAAAATTTTCCATCTAAACTATCTCTTTCCCCCTCTTCATCTCCACCCCACTCTACTCTTTTCTAAAATTTCAAACAGTTTTTTTTTTATTCAGACTATCTAATTTTTTTTCTACATGATACAATCACCTAACATAATATAACACAACATTACACTTCTAATACCTAATTTTTAATACTCGTCCTCCTTATCAACAATGAAGTTCGCAAAGGTATATCAGCAAACTTTGGAAAACGAAGGAATACCTAAAGATTGGGCAGAATCTGGCATTCAGTACAAGGCTCTTAAGAAATGTATCAACAAGGTTGTCGACGAACTTAGAGAAATTGGTCTTGAGAAAGAAACTTTGCAAGCATTGCTCAATTACGAGAGATCCAACAGCGCTATCGACACTACTAATGAAGAGTGCTTTTATAACAACAAAACAACAAGATCCTTATCCACCCCACAGGCTCATGATCGGGAAGTCTCGGCCATTATTGACTCGTCGCTTTCTCCTGCAAGATCAAGATCTTCTTCTTTTAGTGGGAGAAGACAGAGAAACTCGTTTAATAGCAAGATGAACTTCGCCGAACTTCATTCTTGCAACTCGCCAATTATTTCATATGAATTTGAAGGTGACATGAAAAATTTTACCCCCAAAATTGTGGTTTCAGTTGAAGAGACCTCCAACCTTCCAATCGATGTCTCACTTTCTTCTGTTACCATTGAACAACTCAGAAAGTTTGGTTTAATTAATAGGTCCAACATGAAAGAACTCGAAAAGGACCAGGTATCATCTCTACACTCCAACAAATCTAGTTGTGAAACTGAGCCAAATGTGGTTATATTAGATAAGCAGCAAGAGGAGAATCAACAGTTTGGCATTACCCCCGATATAGCCAGTTATCTTGTCGATTCAGAACGCCCTAAAAAGCAAGATCTCACCCAAATTGCACAAATGTTTGGCGACAAAAATCCCTTTAGAGATTTTATTTTGGAAGAGAGTCTTTCATGCTCACCCAACAATTCTGATGACGATGGTGATGATGATGATGATGAAATAGAATTGAATCAAAATAAGGAATCATGTCTCGAAGACACTACTGGCGAAGAAATTACCGAAGAAGAAGAAGAAGTATCAAAGGGGGCTAGCAAACAGGAAGAAGCAATAGCACAAGAGGAAAATAAGACCAATGAGAAACCCAATGTTCGGGTAATTGAAATTCGACTCGAATCGGACTCTGTTTTCTTTCACATGCTTACCAATGAGTTGGAAAATCTTGACGCCTTTAAGGAAGCCCGTGAAGAGCGTCTAAAAAATGAGATTAATCAACTTCGAGACTCTATCGCCAACTTGGTTAATCCCAAGTCTCGCCGAACAGATATGTACACATGGAGAGAAATTTTTAAGGAATATATGATGGCCAATGTGTTTTTTGCCACCACTGAAGCCGATCATGGAGAGCATGATATCCGCACTGCCCGCAAGAAACTTGTTCATTTTTCAGCTAGAATATTAGGATTTAATAATACCTCTCAATTATTAGAAGCTCTTAACAAGCATCTTTCTGAAGGCAAACACAACAAGTATCAAGAGATTTCCGCCGAGGAGTTTGCCAATTTGGAAGAAGCCTCGATCGCCACTATAGAATCCGTACTCAAATTATTTTTCAGTCCTTCCTCTCCTCATTTAAAGAATACCAAAAAAGATGCGGCCGTCCACCCAGCAATATTGGCGGCAAAGAATGCATCCAACGGGCCTCTTACGGGAATAATTTCCAAGATCAAGCCAACAATAGCGACTTCTCAATCAATGGTTCAACGGTTCCACCATAAGGAATCCTATCAAGCATTTCAGCAATTTTGGGATATTAACATTGAACTTTTACGAGTCTTACAATTTCAGTTGATCAACAAGACTGCAATTTCCAAGATTTTGAAAAAGTTTGATAAGCAGACTGCTTTGGATTCACGATTGAACTTTCCTTCTTTGATTGCTCACGACCCCTTTTTGTCACACAGCGTTTCAAGAGACATTTGTTTTGTTATCAGCGAAAAGCTTTTGCCCGTTACACCACAGATTGATGATTACTTGTGCCCTGTTTGTTTGTCCGTTGCTTACAAGCCAGTCAAGTTGACATGCAACCATGTCTTTTGTATCAAGTGTATGATTCACTTACAAAGATCCCAAACGGATAAATGCCCCATGTGCCGACAGTTGGGTGTCATGGATGCAGACGAGACATATATCAACGAAGAGCTTACTCGGTACCTCAAGCTGTATTTCCCCAAGGAATCTCGGGCAAAACGGTTAGAGTTGGAGAAGCAGATTGTTGATGAACAGATGGATAGTTTACGACAATCTGGTGAATGTACAATTATGTGATTTTAACATAGACTTTATTATTTATGAAAAATTTTTTTTTTTAATTTATTAATTTTTACATATAGACATTATGGGCTTTATTTATTTAGATAGACTTTTTTTTTACGACATCAATATAGCATTTTTTTTTTTAATATTTCTAATAAATAATTTTTTAATGATATAATCGTTTTTTTAGATAGACTTGATCATATATCAAAAAAAAAAAAAAAAAAAAAAAAAAAAAAAAAAAAAAAAAAAAAAAAAAAAAA
>JAKTYK010000117.1:0-14140 GCA_030578655.1 Magnusiomyces starmeri
TTTTTTTTTTTTTTTTTTTTTTTTTTTTTTTTTTTTTTTTTTTTTTTTTTTTTTTCAAATTCGTGTCATGTATATTGTGTATAATTAAATTTTAAAATAGTTTCAATGTAAAATAAAATTAGTTTAGTTCGTTATCAGTCATTAATAAAGAGAAGAGAAAAAAGTATATACATCTATGAAATGCTAAAACAAAACAAAAAAAAATTAAGGAAAAGAAATTCGCAGTAAATAAACTAAAATAAGCATGTCTATATTTTAAAGCACTTGCGAATCCATCGTCGACGGCGCCACTTCCCGCGTTTAGGTACACCAGCCGAAGAGTTGTCATTATCTTCGTTTACCTCGGGCTTGTAATAATCATCGCCGTCATAATAGTTTGTGGCCTCGTCCTCCGTGGAAGTGTATTCGGCATCGAGTTTATTAGAAATCTCCTCAGCATCGCTGGCAAGATAATACTCATCTGGGTCCATACACTCTGAATACCGTCTCTTTTTTTCTTGCTCCAGCTTCTTGCGTTTGTCTGTCCTCGAGTATAGTGAATGGCCCGGGATATAATAGTCATAAACCCAATTGGTGTTTGGATCAACCTCAACATGTCTTAAAGCTCTATACGTAACCCAATCTTTAGGTTCCATGTCCTCTTCCCAAGGGAACTCATCTGAAAAAACCCATCCTGGCGGAGGTTGTACATCGCTCAAAAAGCGTGTGCCAGTAGGGCGTTCTTTTGCGCGTCTAGTGATACTGGATTTGTCGTAAACTTCAGATGTGAAAACCCACGGTTTCCACGAGTTGGGGGTGAGGTCTTGTCGCTGAAGCTCAAAAATTTCAACTGTACGGGACTCTGGCGGATCATCGATTATGATATCATTTTCTTGGACATAATTGAGAATATCCAAAACAACGGGTTCCTCAAACTCCAAATACTTTTCCTTTGCTTGGTTGGCATAGCGGCCTATAACAGGATGAAGAAGAAAAACAGGAGTCCATCCTGCAAACAACACTGCCACACTAACGGGGACAAACGAAGCAAAATATATTGTTGTGAGTAGAGTGAATAGAAGAATTAGATAGATTGCCGTTGCCTTTTCCTCGTCTGCAAAGCTTCCGACTCTGGCTATAAATGTTTCTGTTGCTTCAATTACCATTACTAAAGCAGAAAGTGAATTTTGAAGGTCTCGTAAACGTTCACGAAGTACACGTTGCTCGTATTCCTCCTGTTCCTGGCGTTTAGCTTGTTCCTCGGCCTGTCTAGCAGAATTAACAAGATTCTGCTCTTCTCGGAAAACTTCTTCTGCATCCGAAGAACTATGACCCAGTCTTTGCCGAAAAAACTCAGTGGGTGTTAATTCTATTGGGATAGGATGTCTTTTGTCGTATCCTGGTGCCATGATAGTAACAAGCACCAGAAGAATAGGAAGACCAGCTAGTAAATAGGGATGGAAGCATATGATGGCATATACAATTAGTACAGAAACGGTTGCGGTGGGGTGGTGCCAAGATAAAACATGAACAATATTTGATTGTAATTGTAAAAGGAGTCCAGCTCTATTATTAAAAAAAAAAAAAAAAAAAAAAAAATTAGTCCAATTTTAAAAATATTAACAATATAAACTGATTGCTCTTATTTTAATTGTAACATACCTTGAGTTTAGCTTGCGAATGTTTGATGCTAGAATAGAAAGGGAAAGCTCTTGCTTTGGTGGAAAGTTAAATTTGTCATGATTTGCTCTACTATTATTATTATTATTATTATGATTATTGTGGTTGGTTATCACAGAGGTATCGTTGTTGATCTCGGATGGAGTTGTCAAAGTTTGAGGGTTGTTAACATAAATAGCTGCAGATCCGCTTGTTAGATTACTGTTGTTGTCCAAGGAATTGCTTTTGGTGTCTATTTCGTCGCCAGTATCGCTACTAATATCGTCAGTTTCTTCATCGTCATAATCATCGTTATAAAAGTCATCGTCGTAGTTATATTTGTCATTTTTTTTCTTTTTGGAATTATCTAGTGCACCCTCAGGTAACGATGCAGCAAGAATCGTCTCAATAACCTTGTCCACCACATGATCTCGGGTGGATTCAACGGAATCTTCACCATTTACATGTAAAGCTTGTTTGTTTGTAAATTGACGGCGACTGCGAAGAGTTTGTTGTGCTGAGCTGCTATTACTACTATTACTACTCAGTGAGTGGGCAGACGTATATGCTTTGGAAGAAGACTTGTTATGACGATATGTAAAAGCAGATGCGGCAGCAGCAGCCAGAGAAGCGGCACCGGCCGCAGACGCAGCTTTGGCAAACCTCGACGCTGTGTAGTCATCTGTAGAATAAGAAGAGGATCCAGCGGATGGCGATGGCGAAGATGATGGAGTTGCTCGTAAAGAAAACATAATTTGATTTTGAGAGCAAAGAAAGAAGAAGAAGAAGAGGAAGAGGGAGGGAGAACCTAAATAAAATTTATATGCTATACATAGAATAGCAACTGCTCAGAATACTGAGCAAGTAAATAAGCAAGACAAAAAAAATAAAAAAAAAATAATAATAATAACAATAATAGAAGTATTGGAATATGAATTATATGATTGTTTCGTTGCAAAAGTATGAATAAAAAATTCTGGAGAATAAAAGAAACGATGGAACAAAAAGCGCATATGACGAAAGTGAGTTTTTTTTTTTTTTTTTTTTTAATTTTTGTATATATAATAAGAAACAGTCATGTGACTGGTCATATGACCTTTTTTCTTCCTAAACTCCGAGGTTTCAACGCCGTGGAGATGTGTTCTATAAATATTCATTTCCAACTCCCCTTTATAATATGATTAATAATTGAATATATATATATATATATATTTTTTCATTCATTCATTCAAAGAAAAAAAAAAAAAAAAAAAAAGTTGTCATATGTGAATCAAAAAAGCAATAAGCAACTATTTAAACTTTGTTCTTTATGATGATTCATCTTAAAATAAAATAAAAAAGGTGGGGTAAATAAAATAAATAGGAGGGGCAATAAATGTGGTAATAATAGTAATAAATATATATAAATACACTTATTTACAAAGTAGAAAACCATCCAAAATGATCATCGTCTTCTTTACAAGAAAATGATTTATTATTGTTATTATTCTTCCTCTTATTGTTAATATACCGCCATGTTTATTTCCGTTTTTGTTGTCCAGGCGTATCAGAAGTTATGGCCTTGGTAAAAACTTGCTTGGTATTGTTCCATAAGGTATCTTGAAGATTGACGGAAAATACCCCCACACCTTCTTTCCTTTCTGCTTCGGTGTATATCTCGTCCATACTTTGGTTCAAAATGTGGGCACCCAGCGCATGTTCTCGAGAAGTGAGTCCGGCATACACGTGGTACTGGCCAGAAACCTGTGCTTTTGTAGCAAAAAGCCAACTCAAAACTGTGACAAAGGGTTTGGTATACCAGGGAATGTTGCGGAAAACAGAAGTGGCTACAAACCCGGGTCGAGTATGAATAAATGAGATGTTGGGATAAACCCGAGCAAACCTTTCGACAGCAATTGTATTGTAAGCAGAAACAACAAAATGAATACGTAAAATAGAATATCTGTTTTTCATTTCCAAATCATCCAAATCTTGACAAGTCAACTGGGCTTCAAATCCTGCTCCCAAAACAGTGACTACCCTGGAAGGCTCATTGCATTCGGCGGCACAAGAGAGTAACGAGACAAGATCTTCGACAAGCTGCCATCGCGTATAATACTCAACAGCCATACTTCTATCTAAACCTTCCTCTGTTTCTGATCTTGCGCCCAGGTGAAATTCACCCGGACTCAAAAACAACAAGTTTATTTTTGTTTCATGGTTATTAATGATATTGGCCACTCTTTTCGCTTGTTCGATATAAAAAAGGTTATGCTGTAAAAAGTACACCTTGGTTCGGGGGTTAATCTCCTTAATCAGCATTTCTGCCTCAGCTGCTTTTGTTGCATCCCGGCCTACAATGTAAATTGTTACCGGAGTTGGGGATAACACATTAACTTTGGCGAAACTGATTGCTGTGTTTAATCCGATACCAGATGTTCCACCAACAAAAACCCCTACGGGCGATTTTGCTGTGGGTGATTCCACGTAACTTTTCAGTGAATTTATTATAGTGTTATAGTCTGGCATTTTAAGAATGATTTTTTTTTTAAAGAAATGAAAACAAAAACAAATAGGATTTAAGTGATTCAATGGAAATAGTAAAAAAGAAAGAATAATGATGTAGTATACATTCATGCTATATTTTAATGTTGAAGGATAAAAAAAAAAAAAAAAAAAGGAACCCCTACCTTACTAGGTTTAACTGAAATTCTAAGTAGCTTCATCTTTTATTCTTACTTGGATATACCTCATTTATTATTATTATTATTATTAGGCCACACTACCATCGTCATCAATAGTTCAAGCGTAGAATAAATAAATGAATAAGAAATTGAGATTAACAAAAAATAATTGTTTTGCTAATAACAAATATGTCAAATCCACAAATACAAATTAAATAAAGACTAACCCGAACGTGAATGGACTACAATTTTCCGACATATTTGAACATTTAATTCATGACAATTTATATAAGCAAAAAAAAATAAAATAAAATAAAATAAAAATAAAAAATACAAGACTCTTTGATTACTCACAAATATCAAGCTGAATAATGAATAAATAAAAATTAATTTATAGTATACAGAAAGGTCTAGTGATGT
The DNA here is from genome assembly GCA_030578655.1 of Magnusiomyces starmeri. Classification (NCBI taxonomy): domain Eukaryota; kingdom Fungi; phylum Ascomycota; class Dipodascomycetes; order Dipodascales; family Dipodascaceae; genus Magnusiomyces; species Magnusiomyces starmeri. The sequence continues at coordinate 4,722 of JAKTYK010000117.1, forward strand.
GTTAGTTTGTATATATATTTCATGTGACCCTAATGTATAATATTTATTTATAAACTAGTGAGCAGGACAGAGAGAAAAAAAAAAGTGACCTTTGTTTACTCAAAAATAATAATAGATATGCATGAAAAACAAAATGGACTTGGTAAAACAAAAATAGGTTATTGAAAGATAATCCGAACAAGAGAAAAATATTAATAAATATAAGGAATAAGTGAGCTCTTTATTAATCCGGGCGAGATGCAGCAATAGTTGACAAAATAAATAGAGGTTTCTAATTAAATGATTCTTCGGCTAAAAAAGAAAAAAATAAAAAAAAAAAAATAAAAAAATAGGTAAATTATATATATAGATAACACAACAGAACACAAGGCACCACCAAAATAAAAATAAATAAAAAAAAAAAAAAAACAGTAACTTTTGGATATTTTCGTATATTGCAATTAATTGATTGGGCTAATAAGAGAAAGCGCATTTTAAAAAGATGAGCTATATATATGTCCTGTAACATTGGTCAAATATATATATATACAATATATACGTGTAGGTATATCAACGATCCTTTAGTACTCTTGTTGAGCTTATAGTTAATTTTTTTTTGTTCTTTTGTATTCTCTTGTACAAGTCTTTAGTACAAAGTTCGGGCTTTGTACTATACTACACTGAAAATAAAACAAAAGAAAAACAAATAAAAAATAAAAAGGGGGAGGCGTTGTATATTCAAACAAAATAACATGAAAAATGCATCTTTATTACACCAAAAGTAGATCGAGAAGATACAGTTTTTATATTTATATATATACTTAAGCGAGAAATTGATAGTCGATGGATGAGTTTAAGTCGTATAGTAACTTTGTAGATACACAAGAAATAAATAAATAAATATAAAAACTCAAAGTGTTTTTCCAAGAAATTACGTTTTGTATCTTTTTTTTAAAAAAAAAAAAAAAAAAAAAAATTGAAAACAGGATGGTTTGCTAGTTGATTGTTTTCTATCACCATGGCTCAAAATAAACAAAAACGTTAGAAGATCTACAACAAGTTGAATAGTATCAATTTATTCAAAAATTATGGCAACCTATTATTTTGAATTTATGAGCAACACCGTCCAATGGAAATGAAAAGAATAAGAGTAATTTGATAGTTGTTTTTTTTTTTTTTTTTATAGATATACAAGTATAAGAACAATAAAACAAATAAAAAAATGGAGAGATTGACTAAGTGGATGAAAGATTATGTCATGTAAAACATAATTAGTAATAATTTCTTGTCGTCCTCTCTCACCCATCTCTCACCCATCTCTCACCCATCTCTTACCCATCTCTCACCCTCCATTGTGATCAACAAGGTAAAATTAAAGGAGCAGTTTAACTTAACATATGTAGGAAGAATTGAGTAAATACTTACAAGTATAGGGATTAGGTTGATGCATGTTTGATAACTTGAATTTTTTTTTTTTTGTAGAAAAAAAAAAGCTTAAAAAAGTGTAATATTTTTTCAGACAATGAGCAATAATAGGCGTAAATTTTGTGACTATAATGGCAGATAATTGCTCTTGGAAAGATGGTGTATTTATGTAAAGTATATGTTGGTATAAGAAACAAACAACAAACAGCTACAACAAAAAAAAAACAACGAAAACAACAAAAACAACAACGAAAACAACAAAAACAACAACGAAAACAAAGTCCTGGATATATCATCCTGGATATCATGAGCCAGGGTTACCAGAACGGTTTATTTGAATAAAATAAAAAAATAAAAAAAAATGACTGAATTCGATATATAAATTTCTTGGAACTGTACAAAGGACTTGATCATCATCATCATCATCATCATCATCATCATCAAAGGTCATGCTCCAACACCGTCTGTTTGTCACTTTAAAATGAAAAGACGTTAGATTATTATAATTAATATTACTAAGAGCGTAGGGCTGAAACGGATTGCTATTATAAGTCTGGTGGTTGGCCAGCCAATGTGGTTGAAATGAATTTCCGGGTCAGTCCGAGCAAATCCGTTAAAGCCCATTGGTGTTCCGTTAGTCCCCGAATTTTTTTTTTTTTTATTGTTTTTCACATATAGAAAGAGGTACAGTCGTGTATGTATATATATACACAATGGTTATTAATATCACACACACAGCCGTACATCTGTCATTCCCTTTCTGTATCCCCACAGTACTTTATTTTTAAAAAAAAAAAAAAAAATATGAAGGGGCTTTGGCAAAAGCCTTTCGGTGCTGGTTTTCTTTTTTACTCACCCGCACATGAAAACAACCCTATTTAGTTAAAAAAAAAAAAAAAAAAAAGAAGGAAATTGTTGCTATTGTAATTATTATTTTTTTGTTTCCTCATATATTCCGTGCAAACCCGTCTCTTACCTAAATCAATTCCTTTTTTTTTTCTTTTTTTTTTCTTTTTTTTCCTTGCAAAGCGGGCTAGTTAAGAAGTTGCGTATGGAACATTATGTCCACGTTTTATTGACTCTCAAATTACTTTTTTTTTTTGTTATCTGTGTGTGTGTATATGTGATTCATTAATTTTTTCTAGTAATATGACCCTTCCCAAAATTTTGTCTGCATATGTCTGAATATGTATTTTTTTTTTTTTTCATTAAAATCATCTTCGGGTCTTTGACGGGTATTCTTCTCATTCCCTATTCCTGTTTCTATTTCCTTGATTTATTATTATTATTGTTGTTGTTGTTATTTTTTTTATTATTTTTGAGGGTGTTAGTTCTATATTTTGAATAATATAAATACTTCCCATTATTCCTCAAATTGATTTTTTTTTTTTTATTTCTTTCTTTCTTTTTTTTTTTTATCTATATATTCTACATAATCAATCACATTCTTCATTGACTACAAACATCTATCTACAAATAAAAAAAAACCTTTTCAATAATATTAAAAACAATAAATAAATAAATAAATAAAATGTTGCGCTTATACAGTACTTCCTGTTTGAATGCTTCTAAGCTTGGAAGCAGAACACTTCTTTCTAACCCAGCAGTGTTGTCATCAACGTTCATATCAGCTCGCCATCTATCAAGTTCCTCTATCATGCTCGGCCACCAAAAGGTACTTGAGTGTGAGAAGTGGGACAAGACGTTGGCGGATCTGAAGTACGACAAGGACGAAAACAAGATCATCGGGGGGAAGAAGGAGGACCGGTTTGTTGTGACTTGGGAGCATCCGCCGGCCACCAAAGACCAGCTGCTGCAGATCGGCGTTGCTCACCATGTTCCTGAAAACCTTGCCGATAAGATTGCCCAGAAAACCTTGCTGTTCATCCGCTCGACCTTTGATCTCTTCACGGGATACCGCCATCCTCCCAAGGGGAAGGAGGACGATCCCAAGTACATTATGACTCCCCACAAGTGGCTCATGAGATTTGTCTTTTTGGAGTCCGTCGCTGGTGTTCCTGGTATGGTAGGAGGCATGGTCCGCCACCTTCACTCGCTACGACTCTTGCGCAGAGATAAGGCCTGGATCGAGACTCTTCTTGAGGAGGCCTACAACGAGCGGATGCATCTCTTGACCTTCATGAAGCTTTACAACCCGGGCATTTTCATGAGACTCATGCTTCTTGGTGCCCAGGGTGTCTTCTTCAACCTCTTCTTTGTCGCTTACCTCATCATGCCCCGTATCTGCCACAGATTCGTCGGGTATCTTGAAGAAGAGGCCATTGTCACCTACACCCGCTGCATCGAAGACATCCAGGCCGGCCGCTTGAAGGAGTGGAAAACGACCCCGGCCCCAGATATCGCTAAGCAATACTGGAAAATGCCCGAGAACTCCACCATCGAAGACCTCATTCTATATGTCCGCGCCGACGAGGCAAAGCACAGAGAGGTCAACCACACCTTTGGCAACTTGATCCAAACCCACGACAGAAACCCTTACGCCTTGAAGATCGACGACCACCACACTCCTCAGCCTTCTGCTGACTTTAGTGTTCCTAAACCCACTGGCTGGAAGCGTGACGAAATTGCCGCTTAATCATTCTTGGTAAGTGGGGAGAGGTGTTTGTTTCTGCATATACATATATCTTTTTTATTTCTTTATGATTTTATGATTTTGTTTTTTGTTTCTATTTTTTTTTTTACCTCTTTTTTTGAGTATGTTTTAATTGTTAAAGTTTGGTTTTGATTTTTTTTTTTTTTTAATGTTCTTTTTTTTTTCATTTTTTTGTTTAGAAAACCTATTTATTGTAAATTTTGACTTCAATCATATAAATATGTATATGCCATATATAAAATAACACAAATAATAATAAAAAATAATAATAATAATTCTATTAAATTTTAAAAAAAAAATTAAAATAAAATAAAACAACTTTCTACTTTTTTTTTTTTTTTTTTTTTTTATTAGAAATTGTTGTTGCTTTTTTTTTGCCGTTTGTTTTTGAATATATATACCTCATCGCAATTTTTGAGGGAAACCAATTGCCAAATCGATCTTATTGAGCAAATTTTATTAAATATATATATATGAGTTATACGTATATTGAGTGTATATATTCATTAATCAAGTAAAGAGAGAAAAAAAAATAAAAAATAAAAAAAACCGAAATTAAACAAAATAAAATCAAATAAAATCAAATAAAATCAAATAAAATAAAGTAAAGTAGTTTCACCATGGTTTCTAATATCTAGATCCAGGACACTTTCTGGAATGGGTCTTTGGCTCGATGCCCGCGGTATTCACACCCGTCCAGTTGACCACAGGATTCATGCCGTGAGAAAAGCCGTGGGCCATTGGCTTGGGAGTGTCCGGGGTAATCTTGTTGAGCTCCTTTGTGACTTTGGACAAATGGACTCCCATAAAGATCTCCATGAACTTGGTGATGAACGTAACGTCCTTGTCGTTGTTTCCAAATACTTTCTTCATAATGTGGGCAATTACTGGGTTGTTTGAATAGCCAAAAATGCCAACAGGGTTCGAGGTGTGCTCAAAAGACGTGTAAGTAATGGGCGACCTGGAAGTTATTATGGTCGTGAGACTCTTCACAAGAGCAGTATCAGACCCATTGGAGTTCTTCATGGCCTCAATGACATCCTCAATCTCAGCTGCTGTGAGATCCGTCAAATGGAATCGCACCTTGAAAATATCTACAATGTTTTGTTGAAGTTGCTTGTAAGTGGCAGGGGTCTCCATATTCATCAGCTCATTGGCAACATAGGAGCACGACTTGACAGCATTAGAAAGAAGAAACTTCTCACCATCGTTGGGTTCAGTTAAGTATGGCTTGGTGTGGTTAAAATATGCAGAGCCCGTGTCGTGGTTGGACGTGGAAAGCACTAAAGTCTCAACATCATTAGTTCTTGCATGTCGGCTTATTTCATAAAAGGCTCGGCTAAACGCCAGAATCTCACGGTATTCGGCAATGGGATCATTGTCATGAGCAGCAACATCAATCTTGCTTCCTTCAATGACTAAAAAGAACCCCTTGTCCGAATCCTTGGTTGCTTCCGAGAGCGCATTGAAGGAGGTTAATGCCATGGACACAAGGGGGGGGATGTGGCTATCACGGTCAATCTCAAAGGGCAAATCCCTATCAGACAATAGGGCCAAAAGTGGAAGCGAGGTGTTGTCACCAAAATGAAGATCTTGGAATTCATTCATGTTTTCAGCAACAGTCCACCCATCCAATCTGGCCTGTTGCAAAAGATTCTTTTCGTCCCGTCTGCAGCCACCCTCGACTGTAGCAGGAAGGAATCGGCATTTACCACCGCCCATAAGAAGATCGACAGAACGGCCCAACGGGTACATTCCCAGCTGGTGCTCTGCAATCAAGTCCTCGTCAAATTTGTTTCTAACATGCGAGGTGAAGGCGGCAGGGGTATCATCGGTGATTCTTGAGGTGGCAACTAACCCAGTGAGATAGCCCGCCTTTTTGGCTGCCTCAAGAATAGAAGCGCAAGGAAGCCCATTAGACATGAGACCTACAGACTCGTCGTTGTCAGAATTGATGCCGCTGGCAATGGCAGTATCATCAAGGTATCCATGTTTGTGGTGTGTGAACAAAGGCTTGGTTAAACCGAGATAGAACTTGTCCATGTGGAAGGTCAAGCCCTCAGTTTGAGCAACATGTTGGGCAAAGGAGAAAGAGGGCATGCCCATACCGTCGGAAACAAACAAAACAACGTTGCGCTTCTTGTGTCTTCGGTGGGCGTGATCACCATGGCGGGCAACTCCACATTTATGACGGAGGGTATCCCAAAAGGAAGAGTGGTCGTAGGCAGAAAGTGCAGCGGGGAAAGAAAGGTGCTGGTGGTGCATATAAAGAACCCATTTCGCAAACAACCCAAGAACAACAAAAACAGCCGAAACGTAAATGATGGCTCTGACAACTGGATTGTAACGGGCCTTTGGTTTTTTGGTTTTGGCGCCTTTCGAGCCTAATTTCGGAACTCGTTTTGAAGATGGCAACAATGTTGAGATGCCCATAGTAGTAGCTTCTTCTTTGTCATCTTTATCGGAGGTAGGAACCTTCGTACAAGATTTCAAATCCATTGTAAAGATTTATATGTATATATATGTATATATACTTAAACTGTTACTTTCAAAGAGATATAGAATATAAGATTAAAGTTTTAATAGATGTAGATATATATATATTTGTGTTGAATATTAAAAAAAAAAAAAAAAAAAAAAAAAAAGTATGTAGAATATAAACAAAGGTGGTGATATATATATATATAAAAGAATAATATGGTTCAAAAGCGGTTTTATTTTTTTTTTTTTTAATTTTTTTATGTTCTATATATATTTATATATGCATTCCCGCGTATATGTAGCGAACAAAACCCGACAAATGCGTAAGTTTATGTAAAATAATAATAATAATAACAATAATAAATCTTATGATTGCTATTTACAAAACATATATTTAGTATAGTCTACGGACACTCCGGAACTGCTCACATTCCCGCTCTATAGAAAATAAACATGAAAAGTATTGAAATAAAACTGCCAATCAACCCAAACACGATATAAAGAAATAGAGTCAAAATAGAGAGAGAGATAGAGAGAGAGATTCATTAAAAACAGAGACTAAAATACAACTGCAAACAACTTTTTTTTTAATATTTTAGGTAAAATGTATATAGTTTAACAAAACCTTTTTTTTTATTATTATTTTCCTTAAACTTAGTTCATAGCTTCAATAAGAGAGTTGATGTTCTCTTCACGGTTACCAAGAGAACCACCCTCAATAAAGTGCTTGAACTTTCTTGGGACACCCCAACCACCAGAGGGGTTAGAGAGGTGGAAAGGCCAGAGGAAGTTATTGGCTTGCTTGAAGTTAGGGCCGACAGTGTAGATTTCGTGAATAAGATCCTCAACAGAGACAATACCGTATTGGCCAAGAGCAGCCTCAATAACAGAGTTGTCCAACTTGATGCGTTGGTTGTTGAGCTTACCGTAACCACGCTTGTAAACAAGCTTTCTGACGGTTGCAAGGTTGGGGTAACCGTAAGCAACGTAGGGTTCAACAAGACGGAGGAGCTCTTCAGTAGCCTTGGTGACACGAACAAAGGTACCGTTGTTGATTTGAAGAAGTCTCAAAAGTTGGAGAACCTTACGGGGTTTAGGAGGGATCTTGTTGATACCCTTGATTCTGACAACAAAGACGAGCTTAGGTTGAGCAGGAACGTAGAAAGAACCCTCAGCTCTGGCAGCACGCTTCTTCTCAATAAGCTCACGCTTGGCCTCTTCATACTCCTTCTCGTAAGCAGCAGCACGCTCATAGATAACCTTTTCCTTAGCTTCAAGAGCCTAAAATAAGACAAAAAAAAACAAAGGTTAGAAATAATTGAACTGATAGTAAAAAAATTTTTTTTTTTTTGAAAACAATTCCTCAACAAATATGAAAATAATTCTCTAAATTTAATTTAAAATCAGACCCGAAAGATGGTATTAAAAGACGACAGCATTGCGTAAGCTAGTCATGTCAAATGGTAAAGATATCATCACATAATTAAAAGTAGAAATAACAGAGAATTAAAGGCGTGCTATGTCGAGTTTTGTTGAGGAAAAGTAAAAGAGTAAAAACATATATAAAAAATACACACCTTCTTATCAGAGGCAATCTTAGCAGCAGCTTGGATAGCCACCTTTTGCTCTCTCTTGTACAACTTTTGAAGAGATTCGGGAGTAATGATACTATTGACCTTAAAATGTTAGCAATAATTATCAAGAAAATTAACAGACACAATAAACACATTTATCAATCAAAAATCGAGCATCATTTGCAAAGGGCTATTCATTCAAAAAAAAAAAAAAAATTAAAATAAATTTTCTTCATCTTCTCTGTATCATAATAAACATATCCTAAATCTATTCAAAGACAAAGGTTTTTCCAATAACAAAATAACTGAAAAAAATCGATTATATGAAAAATAACAGGGGAGAGGGGTAGTCAAAAATATATGGAAAATGAAACATAGTCAAAAAAGTGCACCACTTTTCAAAAAAACATAAACATAGACGTCGACATCATTTTGATTTTAGAGGAACAGCAGCCAGTGCAAATGGTATTCGTGATGATTGATATATGTAGATATCGCCATAGTTGATCGCTACTTACGTAGTCATTGTTGGGGTGTCGAACGGAAACCTGGTTGTCAAAAAGGTTGCTCAAGGTATAAGAGAGACGACGAGGGGGAAGGAAAAAAGTTGGGTTGAATGATCGATCACCAATATCAACAAGAGGTCTCCAGGTGTAGGGTTTGGGTGTAGCCTAAAAATTTTCTTCAACTGTAAAGGGAAACCAGGTGCATTGGTAAAATAAATTTCTAAGCACAGTCACATCGTAGCTGGCAACATAGACTCATGATTATATAAGTATTGAGTCGGTGAAAAGAAAATTTTTTTATTACATGTAAATGTATATATATATATATATATATCAAATACCCACATGGAAGTATAAAAATATAGGGCTAAGCCCTAATATAATTACATTACATTAAAATGGAATATAAACTGTAATTCAAAAAATGTTACTTGTTATTGTAACAAACAGCAATTTAATTGCAATGACATTATAGTTACATCAAAAATATTTGTAACATTTAAAAAGTTACAAACCCAGGTATTACAAATAACATAAGTAACAAAATCAATTATGTCACGTTGTAGCTTTTATATAATCACATGATATGTTCAATCACATGATAGAATTTCATAGTCTCATGACTATTCCTATATAGAAAATTCCCTTCCTAAAAGAAAAAAGAAAAAAGAAAAAAAAAAAAACCCTTAATTCATATCTCGATCAACCTGAAACTTAGATCTACTGAATGACAAAGTATAAGGAATACCTTTTCTTATATGTTATAATATTATAATATAGTATACTGTTTTTTTTTTTTTTTTTTTTTTTTTTTTTTTTTTTTTTTTTTTTTTTAAAAAA
>JAKTYK010000118.1:0-14124 GCA_030578655.1 Magnusiomyces starmeri
TTTTTTTTTTTTTTTTTTTTTTTTTTTTTTTTTTTTTTTTTTTTTTTTTTTTTTTATATAAGAATTTACCATTTAGGGAAAAGTCTTATAATAATCATACCAATAGATACAGCCAAAACCATTGCGATTACGGCGCCGATATAAAACCACCAGCTAATTGCGCCAGTTTGGCGGTAAGTGGCGAGCCGTTTCCCAACGGTTGTCATAACGGATCCGGATTTTTCCAAGGATTCTGCTGTTTCATTGAGCATAGCCGTGTCGTGCTGAAGAGCGTCCGATAACTTGAGTGCGTTTTGCTTGATGGTTTGGACAAAGGAAAGAATCTCGCCAGCCAACGATTCCTGGGCGTTTTGCTGGAGCAAGACCTTCTCTTCATCAGACAAGGCGGCTTTACTGTCGAGGTTAAGTTTCCTAGAATTGAACAGCTCCGTGGCCTTGTTATAGGAATCGATATCCCCGCGCAGTAACGCCTCCTCGCGGGCCGCCTGCTCGGCCGCCAGCGCTTGGGCCTTGGCTTCGGCCGCTTCTCTGCTGGCCCGCTCCGCCTCCTCCTTGGCCATCTCCTGTTCCCGCTTAGCCAGCTCGCGCTCCCGGATTATCAGCCTCAAGTCCATTGTCCTTACCCCCAAATCAGAGAGCCATTCCTTAAAGTTGTAGCTGTTCACAGCGGTTTTTGGGCCCGGCACGGTTGCCAGCGTGGTCCCGTTGTTGTCGTTGTTGTTTTCGTCGTCGTCGTAGTCGTCGTTGTCGTCCGGCATTAATGCCACGGCGGGACTTGGCTCTGTGGAACCCAAGTTGCCGCTACTCAGCGCCAGCCCGTGCACCTCGTCCCGCATTGTGTATTGGTCCTGGTCCTGCTCCCGCACCCGCCCCGGCCCCCGCCCCCGGTCCAGCTCTTGCGCTTGGTCCAGCTCCAGTTTCTGGTCCACCCCCTGGTCCACCCCCTGGTCCAGCTCTGGCACTACTTGCCCCCTCTCCTCATACTTTTCCAGTTTGCCATCTTCTGGTGTATGGCTCCCAAACACAGGTGACGATTTCCCCGATATCGACGGCGAGTTGTAGGTAGAGGATCTGGGCAGCGGGGCCAGTTTTCTGTGTCCTGTGTCGTCGCTATAAACCTTATCGAATAGCGGTCTGGAGAGCACCAGATTTGTCGAAAGTTTAGAAACCTCAATCTTTTGAATGAAATGAAGGATATCCGAACCGGGCGCCTGTCCATCTAAAGTCTCAGCACCATCGTTCTTTGGTAATATTGGCTTGTCATGCTCGTTTTCTAAAGTCTGTGGTGACGTTGCATTAAATGTTTTTGAGGTCCCCGCATACTCTTGATCCAGGTAATGAAGAAACGCTTGTGACTGACGTAGAATGTATTGCTCGCTGGAACTTGTACTCATTGCCATGATCCGAAAAAAATAAAAAATAAAAAAAAATATCAAATAGTTGTTAAATAATATTTATCATGAAAGATGAAATCAATATAGGTATATAAAAAAAAAAAAAAAAAATAAATAAATAAAGAAAAGTATTTTTTAAACACTTACAACACGGGAGCTTGTGTGTAACTCCAGAACCGGTCTCAGATATACACACCCACACATCCACATATTCTTCCCATTATGAATATGCACTCTTTCAAACATTAAGGCTTTCTTCTTTTCTTTGATATCTATATATATATGTCTTCATGCTCCACATTTTCTGTCTATAAACATTTTATTCAGACTTTTTTTTTCATTATATTTTTGAAGGAAATAAATACAAAATAAAATAAAATAAAATACAAAAAATGTCGGAAAGTAGAGAAAAAGATAAGTACAAATATAGACTGGAGATTCAACAGGTATGTTCATCCATCTTTTGTTTCATAACCCTCAAATCATTTGCTTTGCACATCATTTCTAGATCGTATGTGTTTATTATTATTACTATCATTATTTCTTTCCTCCTTTCTCTAATTGTTAAAAAACGGTTTATTTTATTTTTTTTTCCCATTTATAGATGATGTTTGTTTCGGGAGAAACATGTGACCCTCCATTAGAAACCACCACACTAATAGAAGATATTGTTCGAGATCAAGTGGTTGAGATTCTCTATCAAGCGTCTTCGATTGCCCTGAAACGGGGCTCGCGGTCCATCGCTCCGGAAGATTTAATATTTCTTATTCGACACGACAAGTCCAAGGTGAACCGGCTGCGGACGTATCTGTCCTGGAAAGACGTTCGCAAAAACGCCAAAGAGCAGGAGGGCGGCGGTGTGGAGGGCGCAGACCTTCTTGACGACACCAGTCTGCTGGGCGGCGCAGGGGCCGGGCCGGGGGCCGGGCCCGGCGGTGTTGGGCCTGCGGGCATGGGCCCCGGGGGCGGGCCCGGCGGCGGGCTCGACAAAAACAACCGGCTGTACAAAAAACCCAAGATCCGTCTTCCTTGGGAACTCGCCTTCCAGTTTAAGGAAATCCCCCTGGAACAGGAAAATGAAAACGAAGACGAGGTCGATGAAAGTGAGGTCGAGGCAAATATGGCTACCTTGCGTCGCCTCAAAATGGCCGACGAACGAACAAGAAACATGACTAAGGAAGAATACGTCCACTGGAGTGAGTGTCGTCAAGCGTCTTTCACCTACAGAAAGGGTAAGCGCTTCAGAGAATGGGCCGGTGTCTCTTATCTGACAGACTCAAAACCGCATGACGATATCATCGACATTTTGGGGTTTTTGACTTTTGAAATTGTTACATGCCTGACCGAAGAGGCGCTCAAGGTCAAGGAGCAAGAGGAGGAGCTGGAAGAGCGCAGCAACAAAAACAAAAGACAAGAAAACGGCGTCACTGAAAAAAAGAGAAAACGCGAACGCCATTTATTCGATGGCCCGGATGAGGACCAGAGACCTATTATGGCTAGACATATCCAAGAGGCATTTCGACGAATGCAGATCTTGAAACCCAAGGCTCGTGCCCTCCGCCGTTTCACTGGAGGTCTTGTTAGTACTAAGACGGTTTTACTATAATAATTATAAGTGACATTGCTACAACAAAGAGTTAAAGGGTTACTTTGTATTATATATATTTATATCAATAAATCTTCTATATATATATATATATCCATTTCTATATACGCGTATTAACATGTGTTTTTCTAAGAAAATATTTACAAGTACTGGCTCCATTCCTTTGGCGCAGTGCTCAATATTGCTTCCAAATCAGCGTATTCAGGTAGGTATTTCTTGGTCAAATTGATAGCTTCAGTTGCCGAAAACCCCAGCGAGTTGCCTATATTTGCAAACAACGACCGCATGGTTCTTCGTGACGACTTTCTTTTCCTTGCCGTCACAGGTAGCTCCTCGCTTTCTTCACTTTCGTTATCATTGTCGGTCCGCTCATCCTCATGTTCGTTACTATCCAGGGAATCAGCTTCAACGGGCGTTTGTGGTGGTGCCGGGTCGGAAACAATAACGCTGTTGTGCACAGGATCTACAACAACGTTTGAGTACTGTCCTTCTTTAGCACGCTGCAAAAACCCCAATTTTTCCACATCTTGACTAGCCAGAAGCCTGGCGTACGGGCAAACCTCCGCAGCCAACGTTTGGTAAGTAGAGCTGTCTATAATGTTGTAAACAATTACAGAAGTAACAGAAGGTACCTCTGAAATGGAGGACAAACTGGTCCGAAGTTTTTCAACTCGGTTGAAACTCAAATCCGGTTGAGCCGCTTTGCAAGCCAGCACAACATCTTTTGAACCAACACTCATAAATGCCTGGATAATTAGGTCGGGATACATGCGCGTCTCAAAAAAAAGAGGCGAAAATTCAGACGCAATAGGAATACTGTCGCTATTTGATGTATAGTAGTCTCCCAGTAAACAGCCGGCTGGCATTTCTAGTTCCTCAGCCTCTAGCGAGGCTGACTGCAGAACCCCAATCTCAAGATCCACCGTCATTGCCGAGTGAACATTAGACGCAAAAACATCGGCACAAGAAAACGAATCCGACAATGAAACCCAGTCGTTCAAACTGACACAAGACGAAGCCAAATCAGCAAGTTCAGCTTGAAACTCAAATCCACAAATATGGTCCTCCAAATATTGTGTTTCTAATCCTTTGGTTCCGTGCTCTGTCAGTTTCCGCCTCAAATCTTTCCCCAAGACTGAACAGGTCCCACCCGCAGAAAGGAACGGCTCGATTCCTAAAAATGTGTTTTCCGACAAAAATCTGTTATGAATAATCCCATGTGCGATATCATTGACTGGGGGTTCCTGAACTTTATAGATCCAGTTGATTGCACTAAATCTATCTCCTAAAGCCATTTGACACCAAAATTGTATATGCAAAAGAGATTTTCTAAAATCAAAGTTATTAATTAAAACCAGCGTTTCTAAAACTTGCCGATCAAGCAGATGCCCTTCACAAATGGAAATCACCCACAGTGCGTCTACTTGGACTTGCAGACTTGCAGGGAGAAACTCAATTAGTCCATCTGAATACCGGGATATAAGCTCAGGTGATAAGCGGGTTGGATCAGTACAGGTTATAATCACAGGTCGTTTCGACGTTTCTAAGAACCGCTCCATAACGGGCCAAAATGATGACTCGTCCTCAAACATGTTATCGGCTTCATCAAGTAGAATTATACCTTTCTGAAGTTCATTTTTAGACGGTCCAGTATCTGCTTTAACTACATCCTGGTTCTGAACTTTTTTACTCAAGTCCGGTTTCTTTTTCGTGGTTTTAGAAAAAAAGCTCAATAGTCCACCCTTTTCTGGAACATGGCCTTTAGACAAAGAAGAAGAAGAAGAGGATTTATGCACTAGGTGTGATCTAGACATACTTTCAAACCGTTCGGTTACCAGCTTCCCTGTTCTTCGTTCTCCAGGATTAGTTTCCATCACCAAAACATCCAGCTCTTTACAAGCAGCGTAAACAGTGCTAGTTTTCCCCGAGCCGGGTGGTCCATAAAGAATAATGACTCCGGGCTGCTGATCAACTTCCATTGTAGTGGAGCTAAAAGATTCTGTCTCGGCATCATCTTCATACTGAATATCATCCTCGCCGTCTCCAACAATAAATCCATCTAAATCATCGGTATAAATAGATTTGGACCTTGTCTTAGATTTCTTTTTGCTTTTAAGTTGTTTTAGGTGCTCGTAGGAACCCATATACTTGACTTTACTCTCAATCCAGTTGCGGACTGTAGTTGCGTTGGATCCCAGAGTAATAACAAATTTTGCTCTGCTTGGAGCGTATTTATCGACCCACAACCGTGTCTCATAGGTATGTGCCTCAAAAGCTGACAAAGATTTTGTAGCTTTATTTACAAGGTTATACAACAGCTGCATAGATTCAGGATTGGTAATAGTTCGACAGATCAAGTTCTGAACTTCATCAATAGAAAGTTTCAATTGTCGAGGCTTTCTGATCCCTTCTTTAAAAAAGCTAAACGATGCACCGTTAAGTTTAGCTTTTTCTCTTTCATCCAATTTAGTAATAAATTCGGGTATACTAATATCAATAGAGGTATTAATGATTGACTTTTCAAAGCTGATTACTTTACTTCTACCTTTGCGCTTAGCATATTTACCATGATTATGCTTCATTTTAACGCAGTCCAATGGAACTGTAACGCCGCTATTTTCTAATCCTCGCACATGCATCTGAAACTCTTTAGGCCAAGGTGCCGGCTTTGTTCTAGAGCCCAAAGGTTTTGATTTCATAAGGGGCGCAAAAGAAAATTTAGGTGTTGTTGGAATTTTATTTTCAGACTTTTGTTGCCCGTCTTTGGGCTTCAGCTTAGCGTCTGAAATGGAATCCAAAGAAGAACAAGATGAAGAACTGGAAGTTTTTTCTGGGGCTTATAAAATAAATAAATAAATTAGAAACTAATAGTGATAATGTGAATAATACAGAAAGCACTTACTAGGTTTTTTTAGTAAAAAAAATGGGTGAATGTTTTTATTTGATGTTGTCTTCTTAGTAGCTGGCTTTGAAGGTTTAACATCTGGTGTCGTTACCTTTTCTGCATTGTCAGGGGGTATTGGTGATTCTGATGTTAGGAGACTAGGTATAGCTTTTTTACCAGTTAGAGAAAGTTGTGTAACCTTAGATTTGGTACTTTTCTTCTCCAGAGTAACTTTAGTAATAGGTTGAGAATTAGAAGCTAGCTTGGACAAAGTTATTTCGGTATTACTTGGGGGTAGCTGAGAGTCACAACTGGATACTTGTTTCTCTATTGACTTAATATCTCTCGTGTTTATTGTACAATCGTTCTTTGCTGAGCCGGAAAAGCCCATAAATGAGAGAATCTTTTTATTTTCTTTAGGAGGTTTAGATGGTGAAAGTTCTTGATCTGTTGTAGTAGTTTCATTATTGGGTGGAACTAACGCCGTCTTTATGCTTGAATTGTCCGGACTGTTTTTCGCGGGTGAATATCGTAAAGATACAATCATGGTTTTTCGTGGTGATACTTGAGTTTCCGAATCTATAGGTTTTTTATTATGCTTAAGTTTTTCAATATTATATTTAAAAGATACGATGAATCGTTCACCACTAGACTGAGATAATGATGGATTTTCGACAATATTTTTTGACGCCTTTTCATTATCATTCTGCAAATTTGAACTAGATGATGATGATGAGTCTGCCCCAAAATAATTTAGCAAAATACTCGATGATGAATCCTTATCATCATTTCTTTTACGTTTCCTTTTCCTTTTGTTCCCTGTAGTTATCTTAGAAGTTTCATTTTGAACCGTGGGACTAGGAAGCAATTGAAAAGCACCGCTAGCCTGCACTTTTTGAGATTTAGATATCTCATTCTGTGACTGGGTATTTTCTTCAGGTAACTTATTTTGAATGGTAGCTGGCATCGCGCATACATCATAATTAGGTACTGAACCCTGTTCTATCAATGAATCGTCAATTACTGATAAATCAGCTTGAGTTACTAACTGTTTATTAGGATATAAAAGAGCACCTTCACTAAAATCATATGGAATAGCAGCTTGAGTTTCGTAGGATACTGGTTGTAGGTTTACCGTAATAGAGGGTTGATTAATGCATGGTGACGTGTATAAACTTTGATTGCTGATATTGCTGGTTGTAGTCACAGAACCAGATACTATTGGCTCGAAGAACGACATAAGAGAATTTGTTTGTTCTTGAGTATTAGCAGTGGATTCATGCCTTATCGTTGATTTTTCAGCATCGTTATTAGTAGTCTTGACAGTATCATCATATAAAGGCATTTCCCCATATATTTGCGGTGATATATTAGACGAGGCTAGTACCGTGCTGCCGTTTTGTGTAATATCCCAAGGACAACCCATATGAGGAAAGCACGATTTGTTAAATAAAACCAACGAGTAATCTGAATATTGTATATATATTTATATATATATGTATACTCGTAGGGTGTTAATACATTTATATATGTAGTATTGATGAGTAAAAATAAAACAGGAAAAAAAGATGGCGAATTTTTATTTTTTTTAAAAGAAAAAAATAAATAAATAAACTGTAAATATAATACACGACGCGAAACCAACGTGTTATTATAAAAAGTTTATTTACGCGTCTGAAACGCGCGTCCACCAAAAGAAAAATAAACAAACAAGTAAACAACAATAAAAAAAAAAAATAAATAAATAAATAAGTAATATACAAAAGTCCTACCAACTTTTCTTGCTCCAACTTTTTTTTATTTTTTTATTTTTTATTTTATTTGTTAAAGATATAATTACTATTAATTCTATATTTCCTATAATTTTTTCTCTTGCCTATAATACCATCATGCCTGATCTTGAAGCTCCAGATATTCCAGTTAATGCTACTACTCCGGATATGGTGTTTTCGCCGGTTTCAACGTCGCCTGAAGAACCCCCCGAAAGCACACCCAACTCTTTTGCGAATGATATATCAGAACCTGCATCCCAAAGTAATAATGATATCAATGATACCCCAAGCCAAACTGAATCAGCTTTAAAACCTATTGATGAATCATCAAATAGCTCAGCAGATGCTAAAAATGACACAGCGAATACCCAAAATGAACGCAACGAGCTGGACGACTTTCCGAATTTTGATGAATTAGATGGTTTAGAAGAGTCTATTTTTGGTGAACCAAATGAGTATGTTTTGGAATATCTTGTGTATAAGAAATATTTTTAAAAACAATGAAGCACCTTTACTAATTATCTATATAGATCAGAGCCGCGTTTAACCAGTGAATCTATGCTTCAGTTTTACAGTAGATTCTTCCCATACCGTCAAATATTTCAATGGCTTAACCACTCTCCGAACCCAACCACATCATTTTCTAATAGAGAGTTTGCTTTCACCTTAAGTAATGAGGCTTACCTTCGATATCAGTCATTTGCAAATGCAGAAGCCTTTCGTAGAGAAGTTTTGCGTATAAACCCATCACGTTTTGAGATTGGGCCAGTTTATTCTGCTAACCCCAAAGACAGAAAACTTCTTGATAAATCGCAATTTAAACCAATCAAAAAAGAACTGGTTTTTGATATTGATCTTACTGATTATGACGACATTAGAACGTGCTGTGAAGGCAAATCGATTTGTACTAAATGCTGGCGATTTATTACTGTTGCCATAAAAGTTATGGATACTGCATTGAGAGAAGATTTTGGCTTTAAGCACATTCTTTGGGTGTACTCGGGCAGAAGAGGTGCCCATGCGTGGATTTGTGATAAGCGTGCACAGGTCATGAATGATGTACAGCGTAGTGCTGTAGCTTCATATCTTCAACTGCGCCAGAAGGGATTTAACGACAACACATACATAAAAAGACCTTTACACCCTCTTCTTAACATGAGTTTGCATATATTTCAAAGCACATTCAAAGAAGATATACTTATAGCACAAAATCCCTGGGCTACACCTAAAAAGGCAGAAGAATTATTAACAAAATTACACAACAAACCTTTGGAAAATGAATTACGAAAAAAATGGGCAAGAGATCAAAATGGTTATGAAAATGGGGAAATCCCTAGTGTGAAAAGATGGGACGATATTGACGATGTTTCGCAAAAGATGGATAAAAACACAGTTGTCAGGAAAAAGCTTGTTGATGCCAAGATTGATATTATTTTGGATACTATGTACCCTCGTTTGGATATCGAAGTATCGAAGCATTTGAATCATTTGCTGAAATCTCCATTTTGTATACATCCGTCAACTGGTAGAGTCTGCGTACCCATTGATATTAGTAAAGTTGATGACTTCAACCCATTAACTGTTCCGACTGTAGCTCAGCTTTTGCATGAGCTTGACAACTATGAAAAAAGTCATTCAATCAAAGAAGAAGATACCAATGATGAAAGTCAATCCCAGTCATCTCAAGGCAATCAAAGATCTAAAGAACCGAGAATTTCGGATGCTGAAAAAACATCATTAGGTTGTTATATAAAGTACTTTAAAGAGTTTACTTCTAGAATTGTAAGTGAAACTCTGCATGAGAAACGACAACGTGACGAAAATATTGGGTCGTTAGATTTTTAGTAATATAATTTGATGTGTTTTAATAAATTCTCTTCTTATTTTAATCCATAAAAATCGTATTTCATACTATCGTTCGAAATTGAATAAATGAGAAATGCGAAAACTAATGTCGTAGTATTCTTGGAGCATTATTAAATTGATTTTTCAATGGAATTGTTTTCAAGGGAGCCAAACATGTCAACGGTTTGGAATATTGGAATAGTTTGACATTATTGAATAAAGTTGTAAACAATGTTTAAGCTAAGAATAAGCCTCAAAACATTTGAGAATCCGAATATTTATAAAAACTTCTATTGAATATTTCCATAATACGATTGTATTTTAAAATAAATTAAAGCAATTACTGATTATATAACAAACTATTTTTATGATATTATGGAGAATAAATTCAAAAAAGTAAAAAAAAAAAATTTTTTTTGAATAAATAAATACAAATAAAAATAAGACATTCTCAAATTCATTAAGAAAAAGCTCATATTTTAACCTACAAATAAAAAAAAAAAAAAAAAAAAAACAATATTTTCTTTCAATGCAAGATGGTTTTTAGTAGTTAAGTAAATATTATGCCATTGATAGTCATGCTAGTTGTGAAGCTCTGTTTTTTTTTCTCTGTTAAATTTAACCGAAAAAAATTTTTTTAGAAAGAAAAAGAAGATTACTATGCATCAAATGGAAAAAAAAAGCACAAAGGTTGCATTAAAGTGATTATGGAAAACCGAATAACTACATCAACAGTGAAAATATCATATATTATATCAATATTCAAGTAAAAGGTGTTTTTTCTTATCAAACTTCTTACAAATTTTTATATTCACATGTGTATATATAGTCGAGTTGAATGGAAATTTCTATTGTTTTCGCATTGAACCCTTTGCTTCTATTGGCGCTCAATAATTGTATTATCATTTTTTTTTTAATATCTTAATAAACCCATTTCATATATATATCAAGTTAGTTCCCCAAATGTTTTTGTTTTATCCTTCTTCTCTTCTCTTTCTTTTTTTTTTCTTGAATTATACAAAAAATATATATTCTGATTAATTAAACTTGCAAATAACAATTGAATTAAAATGACTTCCAACAGTTCTAATATCATAAATTCCCCCAATTCTGCTACAAATTCTCACTGTAACAATAACAATTGTGAAGCTGAAGGCTCCTCCTCAAATAGAAACAACGAGTTGCCTGATTCTCTTATTCCTCATCTCTGCCATCGATCGGAAACGAAAAGTCAGAATGTTGAAGGACGAGTAGGAAAAGCCAGCAACAATCGCAAAAGAACAAACCACGCCAAAGTTGCACCTAACACTCCAAATGATGATGACTCAAATTCCAATTATGAGATTGATGACTCCTCTATAGGGTACTTTCAGAAAACGGATGATGAAATTCAACAATCTGATATTGACCGACAAGCTAGACGATACGAAGAGTCCCAAAGGCGTAACAACAACCTATACAATGCTACGCAAAATATAGTTGATAGAGATGATTCTGATTATGAAACCGAAATTGAAAGTAAATGCGAGAGTGAAGATGACTACTCTGAAATTGAGAGCGATCAAGAGTCAACACCTGAAACTCCACCAACTTACTACGACAATTTTGAGCCCGACAATGTGCTTGATATTCTCAACAGTGCTGTGCAAGAAGGATTTGATTGTGATGAGTTTGAAACGGGCTGCGAAACGTTTTTGAATAGAATCAAAATCAAAATATCAGAAGCCGGCGGCAAGAAAAAGTTTATTGAGGAGTTGATGATTATTCTATGTGGAATTGTTTCCAACAAAATTTTTGAAATTGATGAAGATGGTACAAATGCGGTTGAAATTCAAACAGAGATGGTTATCAAATATCATTGCCGAAAAGTTATGGAAGATGATAATTATGACGACTAAAATGAAAATTGTTAAATGATGTGACCGTTTTAGTTCATTATGAATTCTGGAATTTTTTTTTTTTGTTTTTTTATTGTTGTTGTCAACAAAATTTAGTTTTGTTTTCCATTTTTATAATTTATATCGTATAATAGAATAATGTTTAGTAATAAAATGTTCAGTTTATAATACAAAAAAAAAAAAAAAAAAAAAAAAAAAAAAAAAAAAAAAAAAAAAAAAAAAAAAAGTCTTTTAAAACAACCCACAACATGCACATAGCAAATACCAGTAAGAGTTATTACTAGATGATGATTCAGGATAAGCTTGGGATGTAATTTCAAGTGTCTGTTGACCTTCAGGGTGCCACCAAGATAATACTCGTGAAGATTGATTAAAATCCCATTTACCAGAAGATACAGACACAACAAAATCTTTGTCAGGGAAACTATAATCAGGAAGTGAAATTTCACTACCTTTTTCCTTTTGCAAACAATTGTCCCCATCAATCTCTAATGTGAATTTTTTGTTTTTCAAATCAAAACCAAAATTTAAAATGTTTCCAAAAATAGCAATGGGATATGGTCGAGCTATCGCAGATACGGCTCTTGTGCCACTGGATTCGGACCAGTTCATAAGCTCGTTATTCCCACTGTTCATTAAAGTATATTCCGAGTTGTCAGAAAAATCTGACAATAGTGAACTTGAACTGGTTGATCTCCTTAAGGATGGAGAGAAAGAGCTCTTGGACTTATCTTCCTTAGATCGACTAAATATACTGAAATCTTCTCCATTCCAACGATCACCATATATATGTGAGTTATGAGCACAATAGGTCCATAAGGTATGATGCATTTGTGATCCTTCTAGGGCATATCCTAAAGCATCAAGTGCATCTTCTTGACTAGAATAATCACCACTCTTATAGGCTTTGTTGTCATCCAGGTCAAATGGCATACCCGTCTCAGATAAAAGACAAGGAACTCGCCCGATATGTTGGTGACCTTCTTTTTTCATTTCTTTGAGTTGATCCCTAAGACAGTTCCTGATAGCAGTTCGGCCAATCTTTATGGCAAAAGCCGGAGTTGCATATTTACCTCTTAATACACCAAGCATGTCGATATTCCAGGCATTAGACCAGTGTTTTTGAACAAGGGTAAGACCATCATAGTAATGTGGGGTATAGATGACTCTTGAATCCATAAATGCAGAATTTATTAAATCAGGTGGTATGGCAAAAATTGGGGGTTGAGCAAGGATAAAAACGTCCTTGTCAAACTCTCGCACACCAAAGTAAAATTTATTCCAAAACCTCATCCAATATTTTTCCACAAATACAGTCTCATCTATAGGTTGGCCGTCATCAGGACAATATCCAAAATAGTCAGGTTTCAATAAAATATTGGTTTTATCATCCCATACTCCATTTTGAGCCCAAATGCATCTCCCGAGTTCCCATCCAGAATCTCTGTGGAATCCATATTTCTTATCATATGTATCATCCTGGACCCATGCACAAGCACCTTTGGGGTCTATCACTGTAGTACCTGTTTTCTTGGAACCAAACAAGTTGAATTCATAGACATCAATTTCACAAGAATTCCCGGATCCAAGGAGCATAGCTTGAAACGCAGTTGGAGTGGGGCCCTTTTTAAGTTTTTGGGACTCGGGTAATGTTGATATATCTCGACAACCAATAATAGTAGGATTGGGTTCATTTAAGCTCTCTACTCCAAAAATAGAAGTTTCAAAAAGATCGGATTCGGCTGCTATTCTTTTATAAAAATAGAGTAGTGCATCTATTAAACAGTCTTGTAAATAGTCGTCAATATTTTTTCCATTAATAATAGCATTTGGAGCAAAGTCTTTACCAGCAAAGAACAAGGTAAACGCAACTTGGTTGGCAAGTTTAGAGTAGTTAGTGGGCCAAATCATCTTTGGAGAGTCCTTTGGAGACTCATCAAGATTTTGAATTAGAGCAGCACCCGTAGCCATAAAATTCTTGGGGTTGAGTCCCATTGCGTATAAAGTCCAAAGTGGTGCACCAGAACCCCCACTAAACCGTGACCACTGTTATGAGTTAATAAGATAGTGTAATGGAACATTAAAATCACAGATGAAATGATATACTTACGACATCCTGGTGAGGATCCAAAAACACATAGAACCCATATGAAGCTATTACGCGAAGCACTTCGATAGTAAAAGTGATGAATTCATCGTCGTAAATACCTCTAAATTACATATACGATAAGAGAGAAAAATAAAAATGTTAACAAAACTGAGTTATATATATAAAAGCAAACAACAAGAAGAAAAAGGTTGTACATACGGTCCCTTGTGCTCAAGAGCTTCCCAAGTAAAAACATATCGAATAGTGTTGAATCCCCAAGATTTAAGTCTTTCCAAATGATATGGCGCTTCTTTAAGGGGGAAAGGTCTGTCTACAAAAGAAACATTATCACCATCCCAAAAATCAGGTCCAGGGTCATAAAAAGTAGATGGGATTTGGTTAGGCATCTTAGAAGAGGAATCCAGATTTATTCCTCTAAGAATTACAGTTCTGTCATGGGAATCTTTCAGCTGTGATAGATTATCAACTTGAAGCAGTTTTCGAGTCATTATGTAAAAGTTCGATAGATATTAGCAATCTGACGGGGGGATTATAAAAAAAGAGAACCAAAAGTAGAATAAGCAAAAAAAAAAAAAAAAAAAAAAAAAAAAAAAAAAAAAAAAAAAAAAAAAAAAA
>JAKTYK010000119.1:0-14112 GCA_030578655.1 Magnusiomyces starmeri
TATTTTTTTTTTTTTTTTTTTTTTTTTTTTTTTTTTTTTTTTTTTTTTTTTTTTTGTTACCTTCCTACCTTCCATTCTTCCATTTGTATTTTTTTTTTTTTTTTTTTTTTTTTAATATTCTGTATATCCTGTATATTCTGTATATTTTGTATATATTCAATCTCATCTTCTACTTTGTTTTCTCTCGTCATCTTCTCCTGTTTCCCCTCACGTCAATGTCCTCGGGAAACGCTCCCTTTATATCTCCTGTTTCTTCTGTCGATACCCCATACAATCTCCCAAATCAACGACAGCAACAGGAACTGCCTCCTAATAACTATCAGCAACAATATACCTTCTTTTCCCCAAATCAACAGCCTCCCCTCCCCTTATCAAGCAATAGCAACACATCCTCTCAGCAGGGTCTGCTTTCAAATGTCCTTCTCCCCTCTTCTTATGAACCTAACACCTTCCCAGATTCCCAAAACCAAAACCCACCTTTGCAAAGACTTGAGTCACTCCAAGCACAGTGTCCAGACAATACTACTACTACCACTACTACTACTACTACTACTACTACTATTACTACTTCTGCTGCCGACAAAAGTACTACTCCTACATCTAATCCCCCTTTACCTAGTTCGTTGCAACTTAACCCACGTGTTTCGCAGCGTGTACCTAAATCATGTTTAGCCTGTGCCAGACGGAAAATAAAATGCGACAAAATCATTCCATGTAAGCCCTGTCGCGAACGAGGAGAGGCCCATCTATGTGCGAGAGAGGTGGTTGTAGTTAAAGGTCTATTGAGAAACATTGACGGTTCTTTTGGCCAAACACCTGAATCACTCGGTGTCGCCGTTTCTACTTTGTCTACCCACTCCAAATCGAAATCAACAAAAGTCCCCAAAGCTTCTAAGCCTCCTAAACCTCCTAAAGTTCCAAAGTCTTCCAAGATCCCCAAGGTCCCCAAGACCATAAAATCGTCTAAAGAAACAAAAATCAAAAGATCAAAGGACTCGGAAATAAAAACGACCGATGACATAGATGAAAAGGGGAATGGGTTTTTGGATTTGTCAATACAGCCTACCCCGCAACCTACGCAGAACCAGCCGCTGAAACAATCACCACAACAATCTTCACAACAATCTTCACAACAATCTTCACAACAATCTTCACAACAATCTTCGCAGCAACGCTTGCAACAACCTCTGCGACGTACCAGTTCACTGGGATACTTGTCGACGAATAGCAACACCTCGGCAGACTCATCGGCAGGTCTCTTTTCCCTGTCTCAAACCCGTGGTGAACCAGTTTATTCCAATAACGTACCTAATGTGCTTAATGTCTCTAATGTCCCTAATGTCCCTAATGTCCCTAACACCTCTAATGTCTCTAATGTCCCTAATATATTTAATGCTCCCAATGTCCTCTCTACAAACGTTTTTACCGATACATCCTACTCATATAGACCCGCTTTAGTTTCCAAGAATACCAGCTCTTCAAAATCCGACGTATCAAATAATCCTGCAGATACTTCTTCCACAAATGCAAATTATCATTCCATAATTCTTAATTCTCCCGCTAGCCAAAACGTGCAAGTTTCACTTCCCGCTACTGTGGCTCCAGTGGCTCCAGTGTTTCCAATGGCCCCAATGGCCCCAATGGCCCCAATGGCCCCAATGGCCTCAATACCTCAAATGGCTGCAATGACTCCAAAAGCTAATGTGACTTCCAATGATCCCGTTTCTGAAACACATACTACACCTGCCCCATCAGTCCAAATAATGTACTCTCCTCCGGAGATCCCTGTCACTGCATCCCCGGGTAACAATACTGGAAACAACACGGGGATTTCTGATTATAAAGATTTTACTGACGCCTATCGACATGAGACCTCTGTCGCTGCTCTTCCCAACCAACAACACAAGTCCAAGTCCAAGTCCAAGTCCTCCAAAAGTTCAGGATCTAGCAAATCCAAAGCATCTCTGGACTCCACTTCTCCGTCCAATTTTATAATAAAGGTCCGTGAACTGGAACGTGAGAACTCAACTTTGCACAACCAAGTCGCATATTTACAGCACCTACTAACAAACCTGAAAATTTCCTCGGGGTCAAATGACGCCACTTCGTCTGCTTCTCCCAGCGAGTCTAGGCCCTATGGCCGGGGCTCCGGCTCATCAAGTAGCCAGAGTCCCTCCCATCTTTCTCCCTATAGCAATCCGCCAATTTCTAAACCAAACTCGCCCGGTGAGTACCCTCATAATCCTATCGGCCCAGTTTCTGCAAGTGGTGCAGGTAGTGCAGGTGGTGCAGGTGGTGCGGCTTTTCCTTCCACAATGAGCGGCCGTTCCAGCATCGCGGCCAGCCCCAGCAACAATAACGACTTTGGTAGAGAACAATCCAGGGCTAATAATAATAATAATGACCAAAATGGTTTGCCGCTTGAATCACAGCCATCCATCAACACCTCAGGTACCGCTGTTAATAATGCATATGCTGATGTCATTCAGGCCCTTGCCGTCGGAATCATTGACGTTGAAGAGAAAGGCAGCTCTAAAGATACCAACCGTCCTGGCAAGGTAAATGGTCCTTCTAAAATCCAGATCGACTTTGATGATATCAAGTCGGAAACTCCTGCTCAAACCTATTCAACACTTTCAAATAATAATACCAAGGAAAATGAGAATACCAGTGAAAATCCAAATATCCATGCTAAAAAATCCTCTCATAATAATAAACATGAGGCTCCTTTAACTAAACGTGCAAGAGGAACTACATGTGGATCCGGATCCGATCCATGTTGTTCTTCAACCAAGCACAGTCACTCGTCTGACAAAAATGTCTTTGACTCATTTGTCCCTGCTCTCTCACGGAAACCTCTTGCTATGCGAGATAACCAGCTTTCCTGCCCCTCGTGTTCTATTGGAGAGATGAGCCACTGCTTTGCCGCACGACTTCCCTTTTCCGATGAGTCCCATGTTTCTAAAATCCTATACTCCTTGGCCTTTGAAATCCCTCCCATTTCTCGCAAAACCTCTTCTGTTTTAGTCAAGCATGCTTTGGAAAACCTCAACTTTATGCATGCCGCTATACACCCCCCATCTTTTTACCTCGAGCATGATTACTTTTGGTCCAAACAAGAGGGCGATTCGACCGAAAATATGTTTTTAACCCCCCGCTACGACAAAAACAGAGGCCAGTATTTATGGCTGGCTCAATTGTACGCCGTGCTGTGTTTGGCTTGCTTTTTCTCCGATAGAAAGCTAGGCCGCAGTGCTGGTCTGGATCCTAAACAACAACAAGTTCTACCCCACAAATTCTTTGCCGCAGCATTTGAATGTTTACATCGCGGCGAAGTGTTCAAATACCCAGATATCCGTGCTTTACAAGTTCTTGCTGTTCTTGGTCCCTGTTTCCAAGCATTTGGCGCCATCAACATGCGCAACTCATATCTCAGCACGGCTATCTACATTTCCCAAAGACTAAATATAGACAAACTCGACGACGAGTCTATTTTGGGCCTACATATGCGGTCTGATTTTGCTGACCCGGACTCTTCGACTCGGTTTTTGGATCGAGAAATGGGCAGACGCATCTGGTGGGCAACAGTTATTGCGGATTGGTCTGACAATACAGGCCGGTACTCCATTGTCCATCCGTCATCTTTTACTACAGTCTTTCCTTCAAACTTGGATGATAATGATTTATTGGCTCTTTCCGAAGATTATATAGGCACTGATGTCAAAAGCAAAAATGAAACTGAAAAGAAAAAGAAAAACGAAGACGAAGACGGAAACGGAAACGGAAATAAATCAACAAGGACTTTGCCTCATATTCAAGCAAAACCAGTTTATGAATATACCTCTGTATCGTTCCAACTGATTCATGGTCGCTTGGCTCAAATTAAAAGATGCTACTATGCCAACCCTAGTCAGCAAGTTCTTGAAAATCTTGTCCAAGCTAACAATGAGCTTAAAGTGTTGGAAAAGTCCATTCCTCCCGTTATTTCGCCCAAACACAACCAACTCAACGAGCCATCTGTCCCGTTACCTTCTACACACTCCAAAATGGCATTTTTGTTCCAGAGATATTTGGTCCGACTTTTAATTGATTTTGAGAGACTCACGATCCACCGAATAATGTCCATCTATCTCCCCCAAACCGAATGGAATCGCACATGCCGTGACATTTGCTTAAAAAGCGCACATCGTATTCTGGCTGCTGCCGCTGCTCCAGTCTCACATACCCTACCTTTTGAATTTAAAAAGCACCCTGCGGTTGCAGGGAACGGAATTGCTGCCGCTGTTTATATTCTGCTTGACTTGCTCGATCTGAGCCATAGACAATACCTATCAATCAAGTCCCGAAAAATGCATGAACAATTTTTCGATGCCCAAGATGGTATAACCCCATCTTCAGGAACCCCCTTTTCTTCTAAAAGCACTGGCCCCAAACCATTTATCCTTGACCCTAAAATCACTAGCGAGCGGTTGAAGTGGGTCCAAGACTTTGTTCCTGTTTTGGAACAGCTACAGGCTCTTCACCCCCAAGCACGCCGCGGGTTGGGGATCATTCGCAAACTCATGGCCAGTGTTGTTGAAAAAAGTGCTAAGGCAGTTAAAACTTCGGAATCTAATACCAAGAAAAAGTCACACCGAAAATATAAAATTGGAGATCGATGGTACAACAGCGACAATGAAACAGACGATGAATACAACAGTGCTGAGGATACTTGTACTTACGATGGTAATAAAAACAAGAGACACGCCAGCAGTGATTTATACAGTGACAATGGTGATGACGACGACGACGACGACGACGATGGTGATGGCGGACATGCCCCAACGTTGTACGAGATTGTGCAAAAGCTGTCAATTCTTCCTCAAGTCAGTGCAGCACCGTCCAGAATTAAAATGCGTCAAGAAAACGAGAAGCAGAAAAATACGGGTCTAAATCCCGGCTCTGCAATGTCGGGCATTAATGATACTGCGCAGCAAGGAATGAACTCTATGGATGCCAACATTGGTAAAAGTAACAATTGGGTGCCAACAACAACAACAACAACAATGACAACAAAAGACACCCAGCAGGGCCAGGCATTCATTCCAACCCCTTCTTTTATGTCTTTTCCAATGCAAACGCAGCAACCTCAGCCGCCTCAACAGTTCCAGCACTTCCAGCACTTGCAACCGATCCAACCGGCCTACGACTTTGCTTCTAGCCAATGGCAAGACATCCAAATGGACTATAGTGACAGCTACAACAGTACGCAGAGCAACACCAATCCACAGCAACAGCAGCAGAAATATGCAAACACGGGGCACACCCACCCCGGCACGGCACCAGGCTTTTCTGCGTACGGGCCGTACACGTCGCAGGGTCCCCTGGACGCTGCTGCCGCACACGGGTCCCGCGCCCAACCCCCCTGCGGGCCGCCAGAGACCGCCGGGGCTCTCTCCAGTCCCGGGGCGCCGAAGGTTTGGCTGCAGCCCCTGCAGGCGTACCCACAAACGCTGTTCCCGTTGCAGCAGCAGCAGCAGCAGCAGCAGCAGGCGCAGCAGGCGCAGCCCCCGGGAGCACCTGCTGCAGCCCAGCAGTACGTGGCCGTGGCAGGGCCCGGTGGCCAGCCGCACGCGCCGTCCCGGTCACTGTCGAGGTCAGGGTCAGGGTCGAGGTCGAGGTCGAGGTCGAGATCGAGGTCGAGATCAGGACCCCAGCTCCTGCAGCAACTACCCCAGTTCCAGCAGGCGCCGTACCCGTTCCAGCCCGATGCGCCGTTCGCGGCCCAGAAGCCGCTCACGCCCACGCAGCTGTTTGCGCCCGACGAGGTGACGTCGGAGGACCTGGAGATCATGTGCGGGCTCAACAACCAGGACTGGTCCAGCTCGGTGAGCAACTTCAACGGCGAGTTCGACTTCTCGCTCTCGGTGCTCAACCAGCCGCCCAGGGACTGTCCGGACGACGTCGAGACGTTTTGATTGCCGACCGCTTTTGTTGTTTTTTATCTATTTATTATTTATTATTATACATATATATATGTATATATTAATTAAAAAATATGTATACACATGTACATATATATATATATATATATATCTAGTAAGGAATGCCGTTTGTGAGTCTTTGAAACTCATCGTAACCTTTTGTAAAGATGCTTTCGTAGGACTGCTTGACGAGCTGGCGCATGTGCAACGCGGCGTCGCGCTCGGACTTTTCCAGGACAAAGCGGGCGCGGAGCTTCTTGATGGTGGTCTCGCCCTTGAAGCAGGGCAGGCCCGAGTCGAGCATGGGGACGACGGCCTGGATGATGGTCTCTGCGTGGGGCCGGGAGGCCAGGAAGGCCTTGACGGCGAGCTCCTCGAACCAGCGGTAGGCCTGCGTGTTGGTGGAGCCGCCCATGACCAGGACCATTTCGTGGGTGAGCTTGAAGGGGGCAGCCTCGAACTTGACGCCGCCGGGGACAATGTCGAAGCAGAAGCCAAAGTCGATGTGCAGGATGTGGCCCTTGTCGTCGTACATGATGTTGCCGTTGTGGCGGTCCTTGAACTGGATCAGGTACGAGATCACCGAGTAGGCCGCAAGCGACTTGACAAAGTTGTTGCGCGCCTGCTGGAACTGCAGACTGTCCTCGCCACCAAACTTGGTCGTGAAGTACTCGTACAGCCCGTTGACCGCCTCCCGGCCCAGCATGTCGCGCGATATCGAGTTGGGCAGCACGTCAATCACGCCGTTGCCCGGCGCCGTGGCCGTCACCCGGTAGGGGAACACATACAGATCCAGCCCGCAGCTATTGAAGATCGAGCGGAACATGGAAATCAGCTGCAGCGCCATCACATCCTGTCTACAATCGTCCCCTACTTTAAAAATGGCGCCTTGCCATACCTGGATGGTCGTGGTGTGTTCTCCTGTATCTTCGGCGGCATCGTCCAGTTGCGAGTGGCTGCCGCCGTTCGTGAGATTCCCCTTGTTGTTTTCATTGGTTTCTAAGGAAAAGTCTCGAACTTGGCGTTGGATCTTAAATGTGGCCATGAATGGTGTTTTGGCATGACTTTGTAGGGGTCTCCCTGATTTGCGATCAATATCCACCACAATGCCGTCCGGGTTGGAAGGCAGGTATACTCCGACATCCACCTTGATTTTAGCAATTTCTTCGTCAATCTTGGCCTTCTTTTCGGCTTTTGTCTTGCGCAGCAGTGGCATGAGGGCCTTGGAAATGGATGTGACGGTGTTAAAGAACTTGAACTCGCGCTCGTAAAAGTCCCGATCGCTGGGTGAGAAGTTCGAAATCATGGTATCCAAAACACGCCGCAGGGTAGGGTTGATGGGATCTTCTTGGGTTTGGCCTTCGGGAAGATCATCTCCTGTGAAATAGTTGGCCATGATGTTCCAAATAATTTGATGCGCAAACAGCTGAGAAATATTGGCTGTTTCCAAAATGAACCGCTCGACGTAGCCCAGAGCATCATAGCGCAGCGTTTGGACCAATTGGGGGACATAAAAAAATGTTACATTAACGTCGTGACTTTCAAGTGAGCGCATGGCGTATTGTAACAGTAGCGAATCATTGTCGTACCGTGGTAAAAACAAATTGATCGATTCTATAGGCGAAACCGGTTTCCAATATGTGATAAAATGCATCATTCGACTCTTGCCGTGGTTTGTTCCGGAAATAAAGTATTTGAGGGCTTCTGGAATCTTGATAATAGTGCTTGGCTGGCTAGCAGCCAACGTCTGTAATTGGGAAACAAGGTCCGATGAGTTATACCGTTCAACCAAGTAAACAGCCAACACAGGATCGATCGACCAAGCATCATTGACATTGTGAGCAGATACGGTAAACTGGCTTCTGTAAGAAGGGTTCAATTGAAGAGGGTCACACCAAGCAGACATTTTAATGAGTTCATCGTTTAAGAAAACCAACAAAAGATCGCGCTTTTTAGGTAAACTAGAAGCAGATGACTTAGTCTTGGAGCTTTGGCTCCACCCCCTTGGCGGACTAACATTCATGTTTTTGATAACTACAAAAATCCCACCAATAAGTTCCATATCTGCCTTGAGATTAAGTTTGTTACCACCAAATGGCCATTGTGCAGGCTGTGCAAACCAAGTTAAAGCTGCGGAGATAACCAGATGCTTAAGAGAGTAAGTAAGTCGCATGCCCAGTCTAATAAATGTATCCAAAACTTCCAAAGAAAACTTGATTAGTTCGAATCGAGATGTGCGAGCATATGGATGAAGACTGGCATGCGAAAGACCCTGGAGACCGGCAAGTAGCAAACGAGAGAAAATCTTCAAATAGTGTTTACTCTCAAAGGCGACTGACTGGAAAGAACTGGACAGGTATCTGATAAGTTTCTGGTGGCAGCCAAAGTCACGGGCCGCTAAGGTGGCATCGTGATTGATTTCGACCTTATTCGTGGGTGCGTATTCCATTTTGGCATAAGCTGGACCAACCAGATCATGTTTCCGTGTGTACAACCCTAGTCTTTCCTTAACGCTCCATTCCCAAAGTTGCGCAACTTCGGAGAGTACAAGAGGTTTGAGGTAAGGATATTCATTCACGGCCCATGTCCATAAAGAGATACCAAACTGGATGGACGACTCAGTAAAGTGGTACATAGGGATTTGAATACATAACTTGGTGATAACCTTTCCTTCAGTGGGGTGGCCAAAATATCCAGTGGCCTTGACGATTAAAGAGCGAGTTTCATTAAAACTAGGAACATGGATACTCGAGGCAGGAAGGTTATGATCGTGTTTGTACTTTAGTTTGTTGAGAGTTTCCGTGAGCGACTTTCTAACTCTAATAGCCGCTTGGTCATAAAAATTGGGCGTGACTTTGGAAATAATGTCTGAAGCCACCGTTGCATGGAACTCTCTGCGCCAAATATATTGCGACAAAAACTCAGCACTTGTATTGGTGGAAAGAGAATTAGAAGACGACCGGTCAAGCACTGTTAGTTCTCTATCACGAGATGTGACGGTACCGCCCATCTCAAGAGCAAAGTTGTAGCCCAAAACAACGCTTTCAGAGGGTATATAGTTTTCAATGTCTGTCATGTATGATGTGAGAATGTTTTTAACATCATACGGGGTATAAGCAAGAGCAATTCGTACCCATTCACGAGCTTTGTTGTGTAACTTGTGAAGGTTGTCACGACGCTGATCATAAGAGTCACTAAGTTCAATTCGAACGCCACTTTTTGGTGCTGTGAATATAGTGCGAGGTTCATACTCATCTGTTTCTGCATCAAGGCACGATTTCCAAAGCAATGAGAGTAAATCCAAAAGTGTAAATAACGAAATATCATTACATAAAGATGATGGGATGGATCGAATAAGAGTGTCGCAACTGGCGAATGCTTGTTCTTGAATAGCCTTAACTCTATGACAGCATAATGTAAGCATTCTCTTTACCTGGAACGCAACTTGATCACTGGTAAACATGGACGAATTACCCCTGATAGCATTTGAAATATAAGCCTTTGTAACGTCAGAGGATATGTGGCGCATATACCTTTTTGTTTCCCCGCCAGATCTAATACCAGGATCACCGAAATAGAGCAGGATTTTGGAGCAGTTCCCCGTATTAGCACGAAGGCCTTCGAGAAGAATTGTGGCAGCAAGAAACATAAGTTTGGGATACTGCAGACTTTTGAAATCGAAAATGTGGGAGGAAGAAAGTGATTCCATAATCTCCTTTTGGTTGTTGACATTATGATGGGATGAGCCACGTTGAAGAACTGTGTTGAGTTCCAAGTCACTTTCAATCTTGTTGGAAGACCCAGGTGATACCAAGGGAGGTGTGCTATGAGCAATGATTTCAAGCTCGGCCTTGTATTTTTGGGTCCATTCGGAGGTTTGGGAAAACCCATGGACCACCATGTTGTACCAGGTATTGCGGAAGAGGGAATTAATATGATTGTCGTCGGTTTTATAATTCTTGAGAGGTGGCTTGGGTAAAAGTTTTGCAAGAGGTGGAAGATAAAGAGCAATTTCATTAGCCGTAGCAGAAATCTCCACATGAGGACGATGGTGTTCAAGTTCTTGGACGTCACCACGATCGATGATAGATTGGAGTAACTCCGAAAGGTATAGATCGTAGAGGGGATGTTCTATGTTGAGAGAAGAGGAAATTCTGCATAACGCCTCTTGAACAATTGAACGAACCTTGGTATCGTTTTTTTGAAAAGAATAAATGGCAATATTTTGGAATGACCGAAGAACAGACAAAAACTCTTTGTTGGGAACATAAAGCGCCAGCTTGGCAAGACCAAAAGCAACTTCTCGAAAGAGTTCTTGATTTTTAGAGTTGAGTTTTTGGTTAAGAACAGTGGCAGCCAAAGCGGAGATTTGGGGGTCGTCATAGACTAACGTAAAAGTAACAATGGCAGTGATTGCGTTTTTGTGAACGTGGAAATCATTCTCATCTTGGTCTTCACTTTGATTTGCTGACGAGTTGACTGTTGTTGATTTTGAGTCGGTGTTGTTGCCATTTATTTCCGGCGAAAGAATGTTGGTGTCTTTGCTAATGGGGACCATGTTAACAAGGGTATATATTGTAGATACCACCACATCTTGCGAGATGCTTCTAAGACCGTATACAAGAACCTTTGCACATTTTCTAACAAGAGGAGGATGGACGGAGCGGATGGATATGAAGTGAGAAAAATATCTGGTCATCAAGTTGGCAATATCGTTGTCAAAAAAACAAAGAAAAGAGCCAAGCTTAAAGGTAGAAAGTGCAAGACGGGGACTAGACATTCCATGTTCATGAAGAATGGATGACGTTACTATAGAGATGCTTGTGGGTAGATCAACGACATTGTAATATATTGCGGCGCCCACAATGTCAAGAGCAAGCACTTTTGTGGCGTACGCCAGCTCAATACGTTCAGAAGATGCAAGCTCAATATAGTCTGCGCCCTCATCTAAAGAGTAAATGTGAGAAATGGCAAGACTTGCGAGAGAAGAAAGTAATGAATGGATAGAGCCAGGGGTATTGTCATTTTTAGATCCAGTTATTGTGGGCATTTGTTCTCGGGAAATGAGCTTATTGAGTAACGAGGACGTGTTGTTGCGGGCTCTAAAACTTGTTACGGCGTTAGGGGCCTTGTAGTCAACGATTTTGACGGTAATTGCACGAGCAAAAGCGCAGACGTAATAGTTTAGAAGCATTGCGCCCAATTGCTGTTCCGCTTTAAGATAGGAAAAAATATAGTATTGCCATCTGGACGCATTAGGATTTAATGGTAGAGGGGGGGTATTATTACTGTTATTATTATTATTGTTGTTGTTATTATTATTATTATCTTCGACAGTGTCATCTTTTGAGTTTGGTATCAAGGTATCATCAGAGTTGACTCTAGCAATAGTTGTTTCTATTTGAAGAAGCAGTTCTGTGGAGATTGTTTCTGTGACCCTGGACAATATAGTGGAAATGGTGGGGTAAGAAATGATATGCACTTGCTGAGCAAGAGCCTCCAAGTAACCTTGGAATGAAAACAATAGGGGGAAAAAGGTGTCAAAATTTTGGAGAGTTTGGGGATCGTTCCATCGGGCAATTGCAGCATTGAGGTATCGTAGAATCATGTTCTCAGCCTCAGCGTGTAGGCGATCAGGGAAAGATGCACCTAGTGTTAGAATGGCGCGAGTGACAAGTCGCGTAGCCACGTGCCATGGGGAAGGTTCGATTTCACGAACGCCAGAAAAGGCAGGGAATTTTTGGGTTGGGCTGTTGCGAAGGTATATACCTAAAAGTCGAATAACGGATTCAGCCTGTTCATGGGATGTGATATGATGGGCAGATCTAGCTAAGGATATTAAAACTTGAAGCTCGCTTAGAGACTAGAGGAAAGGGTTATAAAGATGATGATAATGATGTTAGATTGTTCTTTTTTTTTTCACGGTATGTTTGTTTAGTTATATATATATATATATATATATATATATATATATATGTATATTATTCAATAAATTAAAATACACATACCAGAGAAGAGTGCTCTACGGCTTCTTGGTCAGCAGGAGAATAAACAGAAGTTGTTGGAGAGATGGCAGAAACGAGTCTGTCAATGTGGGCAGGTTCATTTGATGAAGCAGCCAATCTGACTAAACTCTCAATGGCGCGGGCTCTTATACCACGGCCTTTTCGCTCAATTCCAAAATCTTCCATCTATAGTTGAATTGACAAAAAAAATAAACTATATATATATATATAGATAGTTTAAAAGATATCTATTTTTTATATTGTTTTTTGTTGTTGTTGATGCTGACGTTGTATGATGTGTTAACAAATAACATACCATAAAAATTGAAATATTTAAGGAGAAAAAAAAAAAAAAAAATTAACAAGAAGGTTATAATTTTTTATTTTTTTATTAACGAGGGGGAAAAAAAAAAAAAAAAAAAAAAAAAAAATTGCTCACGTTATGGATGCAAAATTTCAAACATATATATATATATAATTTGTGTACAAAACAACAATATCAATATTAATGTCCAGTTGACATTGAAATCAAATATTATTTTTCACAAAATTCGTTTCTATTAAGAACAATAATAATAATACGACTCTATAATGGTATTTAAAATTACAAGTGATTATAAAAAAAAAAAAAAAAAAAAAAAGTCATAAGTATAATAATAATAAAAGACTTTTTTTGTTTTTTTTTTTGCTTTTTTTGTTTTTTTATTTATTTATTTTGTTTACCGCTGTTTGCTGTTATAAATCTTTTGCGACTCATTATTGAATTAGATTGCTCAATAGTAATGTTCAATTAAGACACCTTCTTCAGGAGCCTCGTTAGAAAGACCAAATATACTTTCAATGACGCTGAGTTCTGGAGCAGTGGTGTCCATGCCAACCACGGCAAGCCAGTCATTTGCCACAATACCAGAGCCAATAACTGGGGAACCGCGGTTAACGGAACCAGCGACTATTGGGATCTGTAATAAAGAAGAAAGCTCTTCTTGATCTTGTATGGAGGTTTGGGGGTGGACAAGCCCGCCTTGGTTGGTGATTGTGGCGTAGGAGCCAACAAGAACGTTTCCTGCAACGGTTTGGCGGAAAACCTCGACGCCAAGGGTATCAGCAATGATTTCTTCAGTCTCGCGTTCGATATCTGGGTGAACAAGAGCAACATAGTCGTTGCAGCAGATGACGTTACCGAGTGCTGATAATCTTTCCTCAACACGCTGGATCTTGACGGTATCGGGGAGTGAGTTACGGAGATGCTGGAGCTCCTGGTCAGTTGTTTGGGTAGGCACTAGTAGACCGCGTCTGTTACCGGCGGTCATGCGCCCTATGATACGAGTTCCGGCAATCGTTGTGTTGACGATAGGAATGACATCTTGCAACTGACTCTCAAAGACACTGCATAACATGTTAGTCTATTTAATAAAAAAATATAGCAACTTTTTACTGACAATATATACATATGTATACACATACCTATAAAAGTTTTGTGAACCTCCAATGGAGACCAGACTGTATGAATTTGTAAGTTTAGAAAAGACACCAACTCTGAAATAATAATAATAATAATAATAATAAGCGTTTAGTTGTTAGTATATATGTATTTTTCAAAATGGATATTACCCAAGATATCTCCTTGATCCAGTGATTTTTTAAAGAACATGAGACAACAGAACAAAGGTAATTCGTATGTATATTTATATATAACTCTGCTCTCAATTAATAACTTACTCGTTGGAATTTTCAAACTAAATAAAAAATAAAATAAAAATAAAAAAAAAAATAAAAAAAAAATAAAAAAAGATAAATTCAAAGTTAGATACCAGAATGATCATTCAAAATCAAAGATCAAGATCAAAATGAATTTTTCTTTAGAAAAAAAAAAAAAAAAAAAAAAAAAATAGGAATAATAGAGAAACTTACTTGAGCTCTAACAGACATATTGACTTGATTTTGTATTTATTTGAATAAAAAGAAAAAAAAAAAAAAAAGAAGAAGAATAAATAATGATAATAGTGGAGATAACAACAATAATGGGAGTAAAACAAGAACCTTTTAGTCGTTTGAATATTAAACTATGAAAATTTTTAAAGAGACTTAAGGCGAAAAAAAAAAAAAAAAAAAAAAAAAAAAAAAAAAAAAAAAAAAAAAAAAAA
>JAKTYK010000120.1:0-14042 GCA_030578655.1 Magnusiomyces starmeri
ATTATCAATAAATTTCCTTCAGATCTTCATCAAACTCACACGCAGCTGATGTCGACGACTACGACGACATGAGTACACCGCTGCTCGAAAACTCCTCCAGCTCAAACGACCCTCTATCCGATTCCGCCTCTTTGAGCTCAAGCGCTACCGAGGATTCTCCACATTTACTAAACCAACACAAAAATGGGCATGCTCCAGCCGTTTCTTCTTCTCTAATAGACTCGGACAATAAAGACAAGCGTCACGGCAGCGCCAACGAAAGCAGAGGCGATTCCTCCGATGACGACAGAAATTTTGACAGCAGCGACGACAATGATGATCTTGATGTCTTTTTCGACAAGCACAGAGAACGGTCCCCAACAGCTATCACCAAGGACGTTTTGCTGCGGAAAAAACAACAAAAAACAGCAGAAACTTTGGCTCTCCAACGTGAAAGAGGGAAGCTAAACTCGTCCTTTGCTCTTCTTCTCGAAGCCTCCGACTCAGACTCTGACCCTTATCCAGAGTCCGACCACGACCCCGAAACTCCACCCTCTGCAATTGTTTCTTCCCCGGCATCCTCCAAACTTACGAGACGAAAAACTGCCCGTGATAAACGCACTCTCTCCAGCAGGAAGAAAAAGTCTGGTAATAATAATAATAATAATCATAAAAATAGACATGGTGTTTTAAAAACTCATTCTAAAAACTATTATCAAAACGAGAAGCTTGCTACAATACCCGGAGCTTCAGCTCCACCATCTCTGAATATCCAGCCCGCAAACATTGTCGAGGCTTTGCTTCTCATTGTTCCCTTCATTTATGCCATCTACTTGCATAATAGAGGATCTAGCTTTTATATCGCCGTTGACGATTTCAATAAGCAATACTCCTCTCTGTCCAGCCTAGAAAACAAGCCAACATCCTCGCTTATCTCATCTCTTTTTTATCTGCGATCCACCGTTTCGTATGATAAAGAATTTGTCTTCAGTCTTGTAATCCTACTTGCAACTTTGCTCTACGGGCTGTATAGAGAAGCATACATATTTTACCAATGGTCCAATCCCCATACCAAGAACAGCACTGCAATTACCAATTCTTTTATTAGCATCTTCAATTCCCTTTTCCCTGATATCGTTTATGCTGCTATTCTTCCACCCTTTATTTCTTTGGCTACAAACCCTCAAAATCTTGCATTTCTCCACACAAATCTACTTGCCATTTTAGCCTACATTCCCTTTTCCCAGCCAGAACTCAGCCTCTTAACTCATCAAACTTATGTCGCACTCACTTCTGAATTTTCGTTGCGCAGAATTGTTTGCGCCATCATTGAACCCTCTCTCCCTGGTGTTATGGATAATGTCCTTGGTGTCCAGAGTGTCTTGAGTCTCGCTGCTAAAAGCTCTCTTTCAAAAGTTGAGTCTTTTCTACTAGCAACCCTTTTGGTGAATTTGTTTTATTTTGCATCTTTCAACACGCTAATGTCCCCCTGGAATGATCCCCAACATTTGGTTGGCCAAAACACTACGATGAAGTTCCCCAATGTACCGGACGATGTTAAGGCCTCGTTGTTTGTTTCCAGTGCTCCAGTGGTTGTTTTGAAGGCTCTTATATTTGGTGCCTGTCTCATTGCCGTGTATCCAATTCTTCCAATTGTTAATAAGATTATGGATATTGAAAAGTTGAAAACTATTCGTCCCATTGGCGCTGATGACAAAAAAAACGCTACCCGTGATCAAATCAGTTACGCAAAACTGGCTTTTGCACTTTATCTGATTGCCGCCATATTTGTTGTCTTGGGCCTATTTTTGTATATCGACCTTCCTCCTATAGCCCCATTTGCTACAGCGGCCGAGGCTTCGTCATGGCCATTCCTAACAAGACTTTGTTACCCTATTGTGTTTCTCTTTTCCTATGTGTTATTCCCCACCAACGAAGATTCTCGGGCCCATCTTTACATTCTCGGTTACTGGCTAACGATAATTGCAATCGTTATTCCCACTGTTCAACTAAAAAGTGCCACCTGGTCACATGTGGATCTCCGACGGAAAATATGGCACATCACTGTCGTTGTACTTTTTCTGCCTGTCGGATTGCCTTCCCATCCCACATTCACAAAGCTCTCAATGGCTGTCGCAACCTATCTGTTTTTAGTTGTCGAATTTCTCCGGGTCACAACCATCCCCCCGCTGGGCCCCCAAGTTCACCGAGCTCTTTTGAGATACTTGGACCCCCGCGACACTTGCGGCCCCATCATTGTTTCTCATATCTTTTTGATGATTGGCATCTCCATTCCCATCTACCTGTGTAACAGTCCGGCAGGAATCATTTGCTTGGGGCTCGGTGACGCGGCCGCGTCGGTATTTGGCCGACGCTACGGCAAACACAAGTGGCCTTTACCCAGGGGTAATAAGAAAACCATTCAAGGAACCTTGTTTTTTGTTTTGGCCTCCGTCATGGGGCTGTGTATCTACAAGTACCTTGTTTTGGCAAAACTATATCCAGCCATTTACCATTCTTTGCCCTACACATTGGACACTTATAACCCCTTTGTTAAAGACGGAGGCTTGACTGTTTCTAAAATGGTTCTTGTATCCACTCTTACGGCTTTTCTGGAAGCCTTTAGCTCCCTCAATGATAATGTCATTGTACCTTTATATATGACTGCATTGATTCAACTATGTTGACAAGACAAAATGTTGCATGTAATTTTTAAGTGTATAGAATGGATAATTTTGGTTTTTATTTTTTTTATTTTTTTTTATTTTTTTTTATTTTTTTATTTTTTTACAAATTAAAAATTACAAATTACAAATTAAAAGTATAGAAAAACAAAAATACAATGCTTGTATATAATAAAATAAAGAAAAAAAAAAAATTCATGAATATTCCCTTAATCGTAAATTTCAATTGGAGGCAAATGGTCAATTGCATGTTGCCAGTTGCCACTATCCAACTCATGAGCCAGCCACTGAGTGGGGAAAAACACCAGGTTCCCTCTAATGCCTTGAACAACGCGCTCGGCAATGTTGGGCTGGAAAACGTCTTCCGCCGTCAGCACATTTCGGGACGATCGCCGGTTTTGTCGTCGCCGGCGCGACATGTCCTGGATCTTCTCTCGCTCGATCCGCGCCTCTTCCCGCGCCCTGGCCTCCTCTTCTTCCCGCGCCCGCTTTTCGGCAAACGCCTCAGGTGAAAGCTCCTCTTCACTCGGAAGCGCCCCGGGCTCTGCGTTGGCACTCACATCGCCTTCATGTCGTCCACCCATGTCGGACTTATTTTCCGTGCTCAACGCTGACCGGACTTCCATCATATACTCATCACGCTGCATATCAGGTATGTTCCGCTCAAAAATATCGTCCGGCACACTCTGACCTTGGTTAGCTGCAAACCGCTTAAACAACTCCTTAAACTCAATATACTCCTTCCAAGTAGTCACCTCGTCGTCCGGCTGGCAGTGAAAGACTTCGCGGAACAAAAGCGTATTCTGATCCGCAACTCGTTCCCACATATCGTAATAGAACTCCGGTGATACTGGGTCTTGAAACATGTACGGGTCAATCGGCGCAAAATATTGAGCAGGGAGCCCTCTAGAATCCAAATTAGAATGTGCGTTGGGATTAAAGGTGTAAGGCGTCGCACACGGAGGCCCATTGCTTGGCACTCCGTTGTTGGTTGCTCCACTGGAACCTCCACTGCCAGTGCCCATATAATCAGGGGACGAATCTAAATCTCTAAATTGGAAGACCTGGTCATCGGCGGTAGCATACTTGGGGAAAAATGGCGTTGGGATAGGCGATCCACCATTACTATTCACACTTATATCATCATAAGTATTTGTATCCTTACGCCAATCCCTGGTTTGCAAATAAAAATATAACCGACGCTTGATTTCGGTAACATTAGAAATCATTGCATCTAGCCCAACATCATCCATCATTTGCTGGAAATATTTCTCAACAATACCTTCCAAAGAATCGGCATCATTCGGTGCTATTGATGT
Source organism: Magnusiomyces starmeri (assembly GCA_030578655.1). Classification (NCBI taxonomy): domain Eukaryota; kingdom Fungi; phylum Ascomycota; class Dipodascomycetes; order Dipodascales; family Dipodascaceae; genus Magnusiomyces; species Magnusiomyces starmeri. The sequence goes on from JAKTYK010000120.1 coordinate 3,983, forward strand.
CATCAAGCCCTTATGCACCCTATCCTCTCGTTTGCGGAATTCGTCAAATCCCAACCCCTCAACATCTAACTCGTGTTCTCTGTTACCTTGAACACGAGAGTCGTTACTTATTTGCTTTTTATCACGTAGGCCAATGTTTTCTACACCAGCCAAGTGATTGAAGCTATGCAGTTCAACCTTTTGTTGATACACAGGTATCTCATTTTCTTCGTCACGGAACGATTGATTTCTATTAAACATTTGTTCCCCAGCCGACTCAAGAATATCGGGAACTTGTGGTTGTAAATGCTGTAATGTTGCCGCTGACAACTCCCGGTCAACAATACGATCAATCATTTCTAATTGATCAATGTCAATTCCAACATGCTCGCGCATTAGCCTAACTCTTAACGTGTGAGGAAATCGGCCAACCTTATAGGGTTTACCTGCCATGACAGAATCAATAGTATCAGTATCACGGATAATGGAGGCCACTTCAGAGTCACGATTGCCTCGCATGGAGCGCTCATTAATATTTGCAGATCCGATAATGGCAATCCGATCGTCAACAATCATTGTTTTGCAATGTATATAAAGTTGCTCCGTAACAAATTGTTTCTTGGGTCCAATTTTACCCCATTTGCGTAACGAAAAAAATTGAATATAATCTTCGGGATTGATATTGTTTTTGAATAACTTGCCAAATATACTGTTGGGCCCATGACTGATTGTTAAGTATTGAAATTGCATAATCATACGAACACTAAGACCGTTTTTTTCGTCAATTTCGCTTTCAAACCCGGGCATGAGAGGAATAACAATGACGCATTTCCAGTCTTCCTTATTTCGATGAGCACGGATAATGCGCTCAACTAAAGCATCTCCAATACGATTTTGGATTTCAGTGCCCTCATAAAAGGTTGACGAAATGAAAAATTGATTCTCAATGTATACGAAATGCTCGGATGATTCAATTGCCTTAAGATACGCATTTTGGATACTATGCTCGGGTTTCTTGATGCCTAATGACCAAAAGCATGACGATCTCAATATTTGAACTTCACATGTACCTTCAAGATTAAGTGACTTTATTTGGATTGGCGTCAAATCTGCCGGAGGTAGAAGCAATGGTGTGTATCGAGACGGTCGTTTTTGACGAATCAAATAGTTCCAACGTTGGATAAAATGACGTACTACATCACGAGCAGCTTGTCCAGTAACCATCATATGAACATCATGCCAAGGCATACGAGGGGTTTCATTACGGTCGTACATATCTTCATACGGTTTATCGAGGCTGAAAAAATCACGTTGACGAGGGTTGGAATAGTCTTTACCAGGCCAAATTTGAGTAGGTCCTCGGGGTTCTTGGGTTCGGTCGGGATCATGGAAGGCAACAGGGTTATCATCGACAAGAACATGATCAGGGGTATCCCAGCGTCCAAAACATAAATCAATGCCACCTAAAAAGGCAATGGTATGATCAATAAGACAAAGCTTTTCATGATGTGCCCAAAAATAGGTATTTTGTAGTAGTTGATTCGGCGAACGCATAAGATAAATATTTGGATGTAAATCCAACAGAGAATGCTTGGTCCAACTAGAATCAATAGGAACAGTTTGGCCAACATTTCTATAAATAATGACAAAAATCTTGACACCCTCCTCAGCTTTTCGTTTTAATACTCTATCTAGTCGCCATTCCTGATTACCGTCAGGGGGACGACGCAGGTATAGCTCGGGTGAAAGCCACCAATCATGAATATATATGACATCTTTAGCCATATCAAGAGCCACGCTAACAGTCCAAAAGTAATCTCTCTATAGAAAAAAAAAATTTTTTTTTAAAATGTTAATATGAAGCAGATATGGAATATATATATATAAATACTTACAGCATCAACAAACCACTTAGCTTGTACATTGTGTCTGATAGGAGCAAAGGAATCGAATCTATGAGGTTTGCTCCAAATAGTAGCCTCCTTCATGGCATCGATACTGTCAATCCATAAACCAAGTTGACGTTGTGATGTCGTTAGAAGCTTCATTTTTCGTTCGCTATTTTCAACTTGGAATGTAAAACCTTGGTGACTACGATGGTAATCAGAATCTGGCTCGTTCTCGTCATTATTATTGTTCTTGGTATTGCTTGTATTTCGACCTTGTGTTATTTTAAAATTTGGGTCAACTAGAAATACTTCCGAAACATTGGCAGAGGATATATCTTTCACGCAAACAATATAAGATTCGCGAACCATATACCATCTTGATGTATGTCTATCAACCATTAATGATAACTCGTTGGGTTTCCAATGAGATACTCTCCATCCCATGGATGCAGCTGACGAACGTAAGATCAAATAACCCTCTTTTCCATGATATGAATTTTCAGGGGCTAAACGAATACTCATATTAGATAATTCCAGGAATTGAAATACACGATTTGCTTCAGGGCGAAATCGCATCTCGCGAAAAAGATCCAACAAATACTTTTCAATAGCTTGGCTAAGGCGATCGTGAAATATTTGCTTTTCAGCATCTGATTGATGAGCATTGCTATGCATTGCGGCCAAAGAGGGATGTCGATTATCATGTGAACCACCGGCAGCAGCATCATTGGAACGGCGGAAAATATTGTAGGAATTCTCTGAAATTTCAGAGCCCATTGTAATGATCGATGCACTACGATCGGATGCAAAAGAAGGGCGGCCTTGATTGGTAGAATTGGTCATTGTAGAAAGATTATTACGAGCTGCATGAACACGTATTGGAGAAGCAGCAGAAGAGGCAGCTGGAGCAGAGTTTGGTACATGTCCATTTGCTTGGTTGGATGAATGGGTAGAGGGAGGTAGAGGAGCTGATTCAGAAGTCTGTGGAGCATGAAAATGCTCCGAGTGATGTGGTGTAAGTATATTTCCAAAACGTCCATGACGTAAATCTCTTTCTGGGTGTAAAGAATGCATATTTTCCTTCATTAAATTATCAGCGATATGATGACGACTAGGAAATTTGGGGAGTTGAAGTTTGGTAGTAAAAACGTTTTGAAAAGACAGAACCTTGAGGCGAGAATGCATTGCTACCAAATCACGATAGTCACGGACAATAGACCAGGATATACTAGTGCTTCCCGACCCGTACCTCAGTTCAATGGAATATTTTCTATTCTTTTCATTGATTTTATTAGTGATATCAATGACAGAAGCATTAACATGATGGAGAAGAACAGGGATTCTTGGGATTCCACGGTCGTCTTTAAGAAAAGACATTGACAATATCATTGCTGCGGGGGTTCCTGCCGCAAGTTCTGAAATAAGTCCATTATCACCGGGTAATGATTCGTCAGACTTTTCATGTTTCTTTTTTTTGAACCTTTTAATAACGTTTTTAACCTCTTTCCAGTCAATTGCAATACTAGGAGGGGTATAATCCATTGAAAAGAGGGTATGGCGACGTAGAAATCTTTGCTGAGGATCAGGATTACCGCCATCAGTTTCGCCATTGTATATGTTATCTCCCGAATTATTATGTGAATCCAAACCCTCAGGGCTTTGAGGCATATGATTAGCATTTCGTGAAAAGTGACCATGTTGATGAGTGCTACTCATAACACCACCAAAAGTGGAATGGCGTGGCAGAAATGGCAACCTTCGTTTAGGACCGTGCTTGAATGAGTCATTCGCGACATGTGTAGGATTATCTTCAGCCTTAAAATTGTCAAGTTCAGTATCGGAATGGGATTCTTGGAGGGTATTTGCAATATGCTCAGGCTGATTATTTTCCTGAGATTCAGGGGATATCAAATGTTCTTTGTTTACGCTTGGGCCTACAGAAGAAGCCAAATTAATTCCACCATAAACCCCCACATCAGATTTAGATCTACTTTTTTGCAAAATCACATGCTTGGGATTTTCTAAACCCCTACTAGCCACATCATTTTCCATATCTGGGACTGAAGTATTGCCATTTATTGATGGTATATTGCCATCAGGTGTACTAGATATGGAACTTGCGCCAGGAGATCTAGATCTTGGGGGATCTAATTTAAAAATGCTTGTGTTAAAAAACTGTTGTTTACGTTTAGTTTTCGTTTTACCTTTTCCTTTATCCTGGTTTGATTGAATTGGAGAAGATTGAGGTTGTTTTACATTTGAACTGGTCTCTTCATTACCATTTCTTATTGTATTTAAAGGGACAGCGCCAGGTTCATTTGTGGTTGCCGGACGCGTATCTGAAAAATCATTGTCATCAGAGTTGTCGTTAACATTCTGCTTGTGGGAATCGTGTTTGTGATCACCGTGTAAACCATTATTATGAGAGTGAGTCGAAGCTTGAGATTTGGGGCTTTGAGAGGTCGTGTGATCGATATTATTACTACCGTCGTCAATACCACCATTAGTTAATACATACTCACCATTGCTTTTATTATCGTTGTTATTAGTATTATTACCATTATCATTATTGTTGTTATTTAAAAAGGGGGTCTGGGTTTCCTCAATAACAATAGATGGATCTAAAGTAGTTTGAATAACAGGCTTTGTATTATTTGAACTAGGAAGGGAGGCATTGTCGCTTAGTGCTGCAACGGACATGACGCCCACAACACCTGGCGAAGAGGGTTTGACAGAAAAATTGTTTGAGCCGATAACTAATGGAGATGTTGAAGGGGTTGAATTTGTTTGCTCACTATGGTATGACGACGTGACATCGCCTGAGCCATCAGCTGAAGGAGATGTTGATGAATTTTCGTCTTTGGAAGAAGGACATGTCTCATTGTTAGAAAGAGCGGGGTCGTTATCGTTTAACGAGCCGTTAGTAGCATTGCACCGAGGGATTTGGGGTCCATGTTCATTAGAAGGCTTTAAAGCAGGATCGACAGAATCGGTAGGTTCATTCAAGTTAGGTTGTGATTTTCGTAAGCCGGAATCTGAGTATATCGCGTTTTGAGATTCTTCAGGTGATGCAAGGCAAGATGCTGATCCAGTCATCGTAGAGTTTGAAAGAAACAACAAACAAACAAAAAAAAATACAAACAAATTTTAACAGAAGAACAAAAAAAAAAAAAAAAAAAAAAAAAACAAAAAAATTTTAAACCAACAAAAAAAAAAAAAAAAAAAAAAAAAAAAAAACCAAAAACAATACTCTAAAAATTCATGATGATGATGAAAGGAGCAATGGGGATGAAGAGATAAAATAAAAAAGAAAGAAAGGCGATGTAGTATTTGATATTTCTGTGCCTAAAAAAAAAAAAAAAAAAAAAAAAAAAAAAAACCTTGAAAACAACAGAAGGAAGGAATGTTGAAAGTACGAGACATCGTCTGAGGGCTGAGATTTTTTTATTTGCTTTCAAACCTAAAAATATTGTTACAACATTAGTTACAACACATGTAACAGCCACACTTTTCTGTAAAATTGCAACAATTATATTCATTTATTCATTTATTTATTCATTCATTCATTCATTCATTCATTCATTCATTCATTCATTCATTAAATAGTCATTCATATAAAAATTTACAAAATATTAGTCGGTCTTCTACCTTGAGAAAAAAGTTGTATAAAAATAATAACAAAAATAGAAATTGTATGATATTAATAATTAAAGAATTAATAAGTAAAATGACTAAAATAAAAAAAAAAAACCCTATTGGTGAAAACATCTCTTCAACTCATTTTTTTCTGAAAATGCCTTTTCGAAAGTTGACAGGAATATTTTCAATTTGTTGCTTTATAAACTTGGATGTTGGAACTGAAAAGACCTTATCCAACTCTTCAAGTGAAAGTGCCTTTGTTTCAGGCACAAATAAAAATACTAAAATAAAACCAACAACATTCCATGCTGCATAATATCCAAATGCACCTTGAGGCTTAAACTTCTTCAACAACGCTGGCCATGTCAAAGAAAGCACAAAGTTAAAACCCCAAAGTGTGATTGTCGCAAGTGACATTCCTATATCTCGAACATTCATGGGAAATGCTTCTGCTGAATAAGTAAACGGTACTGGCCCCATGCCTGGTGAGTAAAACATGGCATATAAATAAATTCCCAATGTAATGCATCCAACTCTAGCTGTCTTACCCGTGATCCAAAAAGAAAATCCTGTAAATAATAACGTGAGTGATAAAAAGGGAAGTGTAAATAATGCAAGTGATCTTCTGCCAAATGTATCAATAGTAAAAAACGCAGGAATAGCGAAAAGAAAATTTATGACGCCAAATCCCATAGACGCTAAGATACTGGTTTGTACAGAAAATCCAGACTCTGCAAAAATCTGAGACGAAAAGTATGCAATAATATTGACACCACAAAATTGCTGCAAAAACATGACGATTTGGGATGCGCAAAGTGCTCTTCGGTTTCGTTTCACCTTAAAAATTTCAATCAAAGGGTTACGGCCTTCATTCATCTTGGTATTAATGTCAATCAATAAGACCATATAGTACAAGTCCCGTGCTGCTAAAATACGATGCGATCTATATCGACATAGTGACTTGTAGGCCTCAACGTATTTCTTTTTCTTAATATACCAACGTGGTGATTCTGGAACCAAAAAAACTTGAAGACATACAAGAATAGGAGCAACAACGGTTGATCCCATCATTAATCTCCATGAAGTAGAATGTGACATATTTCCACGAGGAAGAAAGATAACGTCGACAATAAATCCAAGCATAATTCCAAAGGCCGTCCACATTTGCCACATCATCACAAAAGCCCCTCTTGTTTTCGCTGGGGCACATTCTGCTGAAAAAACGGGAACTGTTGTAGATTTGGGGCCGATTCCCAATCCTAAAAGTAATCGTGCACAAAACATTTGTACCCAACTATAGGTGAATGCCTCCCACAAGGAAGCAGAGCCTGTAATTACACATGAAAGGAAAATCACCCCTCTTCTACCCAGCAGATTATTTAGTGGCTCTGTCAGCGCACATCCCAAAACAAAACTGCAAAGATATGGTGCTCCCATAACAACTCCAAGAATCCATTCCGAATTTTTCATTTTGTCTATTCCAAATTCTTTGACAAAAAAAAGTTGGGCTCCATTAATTACTGTTTCATCCATACCTTGAACAACAGCACACATAGCACACATGATAGCCATATAATATAAAGTTCGGGGTTGTCCTGTCCACTTGTGGTTGATTTCTTTTTCCAGTGCTAGAGCCTCGTCGGCTTCAAGATGATCTGAATTTCCATCATATGCAAGCTTTGCCCCTCTGGCAAAAACTTCGGAATCTTTTCCCATCCCATGTTTGACAGCAAAGTCGCGTGCGTTTTGTGCAACTTGTTCTTTAGTCAAACCTTCAAAGGGGTTGATTTCTTTCGGAGTGGAAGAATTTGATATTTCCCTATCTTCTTTTGATATGCTTAATTCCAACTCTGTTGCTTCGATTGTGCTGCCTGTATTTTCGACTATATCTGCTTGTATTTTATCAGGAAAAACACCTGAATCTCTGGCAAGAGTTGAGCTTTCGTTATCACTGTCGTTAAGCATTTTTGAATAAAATTTGGTAAACTGGTTATTTATTTCGCATTAAGTTGGCTAATTAAAGATCAAAAAAATCATAAATATACATATATATATATGTATATATATAAGTTTGTTGAAAAAAGTAAAAGAAAAAAAAAGTGAAAGAAACTTATGGAGATATGGCATAGTATTTATATAAAAAAAAAAAAGAAGCCGATAAACAAAGATTACCGGAGGTAACTGGAACGGGATCATTGTTATCCGCCATGTATATATTAAATGTTCTTTAATTTTTTGTTAATAAATATGTTATATTACTATTAATATATCTAAAAAAAGGTTTCTATGATTGACTTACAATTCTCATTCGGAACAGTTTAAATCCTCAAAAAAAGAAAAAAAAAAGAGTATTAAAGGAATTTTCTAAAATAAAAGTTTACACTAAAACGTTTTATTATATTATGCTGTTAACTGAAGGATATTTGCGTGCGTATCTTTTAGTGCCAGTCATTTCTTCTTCAAGTTGAATTATTTAATTTTATTAGGATTTACAAAAAAAAAAAAAAAAAAAAAAATAAAAAAAAAAAACTTTTATTTCTTACTTTCACACTATTCTACCCTTTTTTAAACCCCCGCCTCCTCATCTCTTATCCCTTTTTTCTCTTACACGCTTGCTTTAAAATCAAGCATAATCACCTTGTTAAAAATTGTTGTTGATTAACTCTATTATCCATGAAATTATAATTTAAACAAGTAAATGAAAAAAAAAATGTTTCTCATCAATGAAAAAAAGAAACAATCACTTTTATATTCTTTTTTTTAAAAAATAGTTTCACTATCCTTATCATTTGTCAGTAGTTGAATGCCAGTTTTCTAGTACTATTTTATATGTTATATTTTACAATATTTTAACTTTTTTGCATTTCAGTGTTTTTATCCACTTATATTGTTTGAAAGCCTTACTTATAACAAACAAATAGAAAGTGCTACAAGAATATTTTTTTTTTCTGGAAACTTTGCACTTATCGCGTAAAAAAACTTCGGCAAAGTTTCAGGAAACTTATAGTCCAAAAGCGGGGTTGATGTAGGCGGTGCTTTTGAAATATTGGAAAATATAACTATTTCAATTTTTTTTACCTTGTTAAGAACCCGTGGTATTGTGGTAGTAAAGTTGAGCTCTTACCCTTTTCATCTTGTTTGGTTATAACAAACCAAAGTTTAATAAAGTTGAATCATTTTTAATGGCTCCAGTTATGCAAAAAACCTTTTGTGGTTTAGTTCAACTCAATAAAGGTGTTACAGTATTCCAGTTAAATAGAAGATGGTCAATAACCAAGCAAGAACACGAACAACTATATTATTATACCGTTTACTTCTAAATAATTAAAACAATTTTTTTTAATAACATCTGAAATTTCTTTTGTAGTCTATTTTTCTTTTCCCATGTGTTTTTTCTCATTTCCCATAAAATCTTAACGTTACTATCATCAAGTTCTTCGTATTGATATTCTTCTAAAATGGCGTATTATTGAGTATAAATATACATTACTTATCTGTGGAATATGGTATCAATATAAATATATATATATATATTTATATTTATAGTATCTTTGAGCTTTGATCGTGAATTGAAATATAAGCAAAACAAATAGTTGATGTATAAAGAACTAAATAAATTCAATAATAAATGCTTTTAATATGTATTTCAACTGTTGTTAGAAGTACCCTGGCAATATATTCAACTTATAAATTACATACTAACTTATTTGAAAATTAGTATTTATGTACTTTGATAGCTTTGACATTCAAATCTTTCCAGCTGGATAACTTTTTTTTATAAATTTTATTGTTTAAAGCTGTATTGAAACAGCCATTTAGACTAATTTACTAACTAAAAGTTAATAACTGAAAATTTTACCTACATATCGATGTAAGAGTTTTCACTCGGTAAATGGTATAAATAAAATAATCAATTTTGGTTGTTGAAGATGGCTTACATGGTCTGTTATAATTGTCGTTTCTTTCTTTCTCTGAAAAAAAATTCTTTCGCTTATTCACACTTGAAGATACTAAATCAGCCTCTTTATTTTTGTTAAATTCTTCTAACAATTGGTATTACTTTCCTTACATAGTTTAACGTTTAGGAAATTGGATAACAACGTGATATACATAGGGTTAGAAGGTCCTAAATTGACTCAATATTTTGGGAAATAATTGCCAGTAACCTATAGTTTTTTCATATACAAATATAAAAAGGATAGCACAATTGGCTGAATTTTTTTTTCTCATAAAATTATGCAATAGTCTTGGAAGCTTTATGCAATGTATGTAGTTTTTGAACTACAATAAAGAACAAAAAGACCCTTAGGCGTAGGACCCTTTTTAGGGTTGATTAGTATTTTACTTAATCTTATTTTTAGAAAACAATATACGTTAGCAATTTTCCTGCTTGAATTTACTTTATGTATTGTGCTTTTTTTGACTTAAGTATACGAAAAAAAATAGCCTCGTTTATATGTGTTATTGGTGTTGTATTTATACTTCTAGTGTTGTATGTAACGACCCTCAAATGTGGTGAAGGTTTTTTTTTTTTTTTTTTTTTTTTTTTTTCC
>JAKTYK010000121.1:0-14071 GCA_030578655.1 Magnusiomyces starmeri
AAAAAAAAAAAAAAAAAAAAAAAAAAAAAAAAAAAAAAAAAAAAAAAAAAAAAAACCCAAAAAAAGACCGTATTTTTGCTGCCATTTAAAACAAGTTAAAACAGGGATATTTGATAATTGATTTCTATATTTTTGGTGAACTTTTTTTTTTTTTCAAAATAGTAAGGTTCAAATTCATCCCTGTTTATCATTACGGACAAGATCAACATTTTTTTGTGCTTTGATGGAGTATAGTTAATTGGGTAGTCAGCCGTACGGACCACCATTACTGTTTGTCGATTCGAGGTTTACTAAAAAGACATCAACATTTTGTTGAATCAAGGACTTTGGGTCTTTTGTAAAGATCTTTTTCTTTAAAATAAAAATAAAAAATTATATACCAAAGCCAATTGTTGTTGACTAGATTATTTCTTAGATTTTGAGTAGAAAGAAATATTTAATCTCCTTTTTTTTTTTTTATTTACCACGCAAATTTCCCCGTACACCATCCCTGTTTTTACAAATGCAATATAATATAATTATTATTGCATGATAAATGCTTATCGTGTTAATTTTTACATCATATCTAAACAACACACGTCTTGTTGTGTTTTTATTTATTTTTTTATCTATTTATTTATTTGTTTCTTAATAGATATATATATATATATATATATATTTTTACCCTTAGTTATTGTATTTCTTCAACTTCACTTTTTTTTTAATATCCTCGTCTTATTATATTCAAACTATTCTTCTTTTTTCTTGTCATTACAATATATTACAAATGATTTCAGATGAAAATAAGTTGTGCACAAAGCCGCTTTTGGTAGACTCATTGCAACAGAAAAAATCTCTGATTGACGCAAGCTATAAAAACAAAATCCTCAAAGAATCAAGCGTGAATAGCAAACCGAAAAAGATGGTTACGTTTAATGATGAGTTGTTTTATCGTTTCATTCCGTCGCGAAATGATAGAGATTCTAAGGTCCCGATTCTTAATCAGAATCATATCTATACTGATCGTGTGCAACGTAACTTGACCCGGGAAACAAATATTTACACTACCTCCCGTCCTATTACTATGATTAAAAAGCCCATTCGCCTTGTTAATACTAACATATTTTCATCTTCAGAACCTATTGTTGATAAAAGCAATACTAAACTGCATTCATCACACAATAATAGATCATCATCATCATCATCATCATCATCATCATCATCATCATCTGTAAACGACGACACCCAATCTGCTTTAAAAAATTGTGTAAATTCTGAAAAAGTTGCGCCACCAGATAAACATTCAACTTTGGTTTCTTCTTCTCCATCTTCTTTTTCTAATACCAAATCTCAATACCATGACAAGCAAAACGATACACCGCCAAATGTATCTAGCCCAACTGACCAAGATACCCCTAACAAGCAACCCAATACTAAAGATAATAAATCATCCGAAGATAGTAATTTTGCTTGTATGAGTGCCGAGTTTACTCAAAGGCGTCATTCGGAAGTACCTTTTGAGTTTGATTCCGACAATGAAGAGACAGATGATCCCATTTCACCAGAAACAATACCACCAAGCCAACACGTAAATAGTATGAATAAAAGACAACTTGTATCTGATCCAGAAAATTCTAGAGATGCAGATCCAAAAAAACAAAAGATTGCAAAAGAACCCTTGGTTGAAAAGACTATACAACTCTCAAATTCAAAAGCTAGTGAACAAAACTCGCACTCATCTGTTATTACCAATAGCAACACTATTTCAAAGAAAGTGAATGCTGAAGAACATTCAGCGTCTTCAATTAGATCGAGTTACGAGGTAAATAGAGATCACATAAAGATGGAATGTTTTGTGGAAAAGGTAGTCGATGAAATAGTGGACAAAATTTCTGCTCAGAATCGAATAAGTGATAATACACCCAATAAACAGCAGGCCACTGTTACTCGTTATTCTCAACAAAATTCGCACACCCCAGAGAAAAGTATCACAGAAAAACCGGTGAGCCATAAAGGCTTCAATACGCATACATCTTGTCCAGAATTGTCTTCCTCTGAAAAAGACGTACAGGATGATGTAATCAAAAATAACAACACTGTTGCACAATGTGAGGCTCGTCCACTTTCTCGGTGGAGTCCTAAGCTAGAAAAAAGATATTTTTCTAAATCTTCATCTTTTACGCCACTAAACAAACAAAATGGATCTCGAGAAAAGGTATCATCATCACCTTCAACATCGTCTCTCAATACAGACAAAACCAACGAAAAAAATAATCAAGCGAGTGTTAGCTTACTTAATTCTACCAAATCACAGCTAATAATCAATTCAGTAAAAAAGCAATTGATACAAATCAGAGAGACCTTTTCTGCTAAACAATCCCAACCACCAAAAAATTCACCATCTATGTCAAAGGGCAAAAAGGGTGAAATTAGTCAAAGTATTTCTACATCAAATAAACCTGCTTTATCGGATTTACCCAAAGAAAAGTTTTCTGAAAAAAACAATAACAATGTCATTGAAAAGTCTTCCATCAATAAAGGACATGAAAATCAATCATGTACTTCTCCTAAAAAGAATTGCCAAACACCCCGTCCTTCTGATAAAAGCACATCATCCAAGTCATCGCCAAAGAAAAAGAAACCCAAAGAAAATAACACATTAAATAAGTCTGTTTTGTCAAAGCCTTTAGAAGACAAAAGTAAACCTGCTAAATCAAATAGCGATGTATTGAATTCACCCAGTTCAAAGATAAGCGAAAATATCAAAGAAAAAAGTAAGCAATCAGTTACTTGTAAAGTGAGTAGCAGTCAAGGTATTGATAAAAACCAACAAAATAGCAGTCCAAAAAAACTTGGCTCAAGTAAATCAGTCCAAAAGAATGTTTCTCAAAACAATACCCAAGTTAACGGAGATTTAGAAAAAAACAAGACAAAAACAGTTGAAAGCAAAGGAGACCAAAAAGTGGGACAAGAAAGGGACAAGAAGAAGAATGGTGATGATAATAATAAAAAAGAGGATAATATTGATCAACAATCAGATCAAGCTATTTTGAATAAAAACAATACCAATGAGGATCCCAGTAATAATGACGATGAGAGAAAAAAACTGAAAAGGAGATTGAAAAGACAGAGAAGAAAGGAAAGGAAAAATCAAATGAAAAACCAAAATAATGATAACAATGATCAAAATACTGTTGTTTGTAATGTTGAAATGAACAGCAATCCGAAAGAACAAACTGTGCAGATTGAAATAGATCTAACCACTGATGAACCGGAAAGCATGGAGGATAGTGTAAATCAATCAGCAAACACGGAAAAGAATCAGAATACAACTCAAGATATCAATACTACTCCAAAGGTCAATAATGTTAATCAAGGAAATACTCATGATGTGTTTAGTAAAGATAAGGGCTGTCTTAAGAACGAAATAAATAGAACTGGTACAGTTTCACTTGATGACAGCAAGGAAAGCTCCCAAAAAAATGCTGATAAGAATAATACGTCCACTTTGGAAAACTCTAAGCCAATTTCAGTTAGTCCACCTCGTGAAAGATCTCCAAGTCCTGATGTTGTTTTCATATGCCAAAAAAAGAGTGAGCCTAAGTCATCACAAGAAGATAACCCCGTTACTTTAAGCGCATGCAGTTCGTTGAAGCCCAAACCGTTTCTCCCTGAAAAGCCGCGTGTGAATTTAGTAGATCTGACTGAAATGCTAGACAAAGAACCGAATGAGAGTTTATCTCAAAATGCAAGCTCCGAAAAAGATAATGATATTCATGATTCTGGAACTTGTAAAATTGGTTTCAATACATTTACTCATAAACGTCCCTCAATGAGTCAACTCGAATTCAAATATGATGAAAAATGTGGTTTCCACTATGGTTACTGGAGATCTAACGACTACGATTGTAAATCAGGACATGGGTATGAATATGGGTATGAATATGGTTACGAATATGGTTATGGAAATGGTGATGTTTACGATATCTCTAATGCGGCTACAGACTACAAGGAAATACCAATTGGAACTTCAGAAACAAGATTACAAAAATTATTTCTAGAATCTCAGAACGAAAAGATACCGTCATATCAGTGAAATATTTCTTCAACTTACTTTTTTTTTCTTTTTCTTTTTCTTTTTAGTAATGAATCACAGCTTGTAATGAAATTTCAATTCAATTCGTGTATATGTTGAGCTTTAAACCCAAGTTAAGTAAAATCTGGAAACAATAAAAGATAGATAGATTATTTTAATTTACATGGTAATACATATGTGTTTTTTTTTATTTTATTCTTATCAAGTTCAATCCCTCCCTCGTTTTCAATAAATAAAGTTTCAGTAGTACGGTCATGTGTATTGTCGATATTTGCAATGAAAAGCGGCATCTTTTTTTTTTCCAAGACAATTTAAATATCAATTAAAAATTTTTTAAAAAAAAAAATCGTGTATGTATATGTTTTCTCTTTTTATTTCCTTTTTTTTTTTTTTTATATATATATATTATATTCGTAGAAAATATCTTGTAACGTCCAGAATCCGACGGGTAAGTCATAACCACACTGTCATAAGCCATAACTCTTTGGGACTATTCCAGAATAAAGATCTGCAATAATAAGGCTCAAAAGATTATTGGGGACAACAGAGACTTTGCCACCAGACAATAAGAAGAACGATCATCAAAGAACTATCATCAATATCAAGAACTAATATCAAGAACTATAATAAAGAACAATAACATCAAGATTAACATATAACTGATATAAGAACTGAAATATACTGCCATTTTAAGTGATACTTCAAAACCAACGATAAATTTTTATTTAACTTGAATATCAGTATTTAATTTTTTTTTTTTTTTAAAAAAAAAAAAAAATAATTCACATGAAAACATAATTTGTAACAATAGCAATATGGAAGAATTCAACTAAGATTATGATACAAACAATTCGACTAACGATGTGAGAAGTCGGTGTCAACGTTTCTGTGTTTTGAAAGATTTGTTTCACATCGAAAATTATATAAGCAGGTTTACTTTGTATGACCCCTTCAAATCATATAGTTGTGGGCCTCGTCCATCTGGGAGTGCCAATGAAACATATTCTTCAAAAAATGGAATGTCTTGGGATGAAATACGCAACATAAATTAAATTGAAAATCTTTTGAAGCGAGGCGTAAAACTCATTAAAGACCGAAAGGCTAATAGTAATTCTAATTGTCAGCAAAGAGTCAACTGTTCTTGTAATAGTAATAATAATGATAATTATAATAGCTATTATTCACAATCTTATGATGAATATGTTCCAGACAATAACAAACTTGTTGATAGAAATCTGGAAAAAACATTTTGCGGTGCAAACAATAATGTCAAGGACAACAAAGAGCCTACGAGACCAATTGATGAGTATAAAAATAACAAAAATAATATACTAGCTTTAAATTTATCAAGAGGATGTAAAATTGATGTGTTTAACCAAAAGAAAGACGAAGAAAACGATAAAGATGAAGACGAAACGACCGGTTGTTGTACTTGTGAGGATTTTTATTCTTTTCTAGAAACTGAAGATGAACAAGAAAATTATTCGTATTCTTTGTTGGTAATAAGAAATGAACAAGAAAATAATTCGTTTACTATGTTTCTAACAAGAAAAATTGTTTCACAAGAGGACAAGTTGAAAAATAAAGACACGAAGAAACTCATTAATATTGACAGATATTTACCGAATGAGAAGGACGATTTAAAAACATTTGGGGACAAAGCGAACCGATTTAAAGAGTTGCTACAAACACACAATTATCATCCAAACAAAGATTCTGAGTTGAGACTTGCGGGGTTGGTTGGGGATAGCAAATTGGAGAATTCTTATGAGGAGTGGGAGCTCAAGTTTTTTTCCAAAGAGGAACGGCGGATTTATTGTTGCTGGAAGAGGCATGGGACGGACTGGCAGGTGAGAAAGAGTTGGATATTTTGTTTGAAGCCAAGCACGGATATCATTCCCAAAGAGGTACTGAATCTTAACAACACAGCCCAAACCAAGGACTCTTCTCCACACGACAAGTCGCAGGATGAGCTTGAAGCGATTCAAAAGATCTGGGACAATGAAACCCTGAATTATGATCACTTGCGATTTATCCAAGAGAATGCAGTCTCTGAGGACAAGCCGTACAAATCAGCTCTAAACAAGTACCCCCGGCACAAGGTTTTGAATGTCCGAATTCTTATAAACTGTATAAGTCGTATTGAAAGGGCAAGACGAAGAGTAACTTCGGGGAGGTCATCTGTGGACCTGGCAGATCTTCCCGAGAAAGAAGCATATTAAAACCGTTCGGAATATCTTCCAAGCGCAATATAATCGAATAATAAAAGAAAACAGGAAGGAGGTGGAAAAAGCCTCTAGTATTATTAAACTTTTTGGTGAATACAATAAAAGTATTTAATTGTATGAGAATAAAGAAAAAAAAAAGAAATTGAAATTGTGTTTATATATATATATTCAAATTAAATAAATTTAGTAAAAAAAAAAATAGCTTATATCAATTGTTATAAAAAGGTTATAGAAAAAACTAATGGCAGCTCATATCACGTCTGGCGGGTTGGCGATAACCCCAGATGTAATAACCTAGGAAGGCGCCAAAAGTAACCGCGAGCATCAGCCATCCATTATAAGTCATGAAAACAAGCCTAAAAGAAAGTTAGTAAGTAAATAAATAAATATATCAAACGAATCATAGAAAAAAAAAAAAAAAAAAAAAAAAAGCATACATTAAAAAGAAGGAGTAAAACACTTGGGCACAATAAACAATTGAGCGCTGGAGTCTGTAGGGGTCTGTAACAGAAGAGTTAGTATTGGAATCAGTTGAATCTTGTGGGTCCTGATCTAGCAGAGCCACACGACTGGAGGCAGAATTACTTTTTGCATCGAGTTTGTTGCCCAAAACCTTGAGGTATTCGTATCCCATTCCAAGAACAATGACGGCAACGAGGGTTAAGAAGAGATCAAAGGAGGTGCGGACGTGCCACCACTTGAACACGACGCAGAGGTTCTTTGTGCTCCAGGTGAAGAGCATGTTCATCGAACACATGTCGTCCATGCCTCCGCCCATGTCACCACCGTGGTCCATGCCTCCGTGGCCCATGCCTCCGTGGCCCATGCCTCCGTGGCCGCTGCCATCGCCCATGTCCATCATTCCATGCATCATGCTTCCGTGGTTCATCATATTACTGTGATCCATTGTTACTGAGATAAGAGATAAATTGAAGATGTGTATATGTATAGATTGGCGAAGTAAATAAAAATAAAATAAAATAAAATAAAAATTTTATATAAAACGAGAAATCAACCGGCTTATATATATATATATATAAATGTTTTCAATATATATATATCTATATATAAAAGTCCCCATACATACGATATATATATAATATATAATAGATGTAGCCGTTATACACTACAAGATATGGCAGGTGTGTGTGTGTGTAACGACGGGCTGAGCAATAAAAATATCCCAAACGGGTGGAGGTTTGGTTTGGCTTGTTTCCACACTGTTGGTGCGGCTTATTATTGTTATTTTTTTTTTTTTTAGAGAATCCGTGGATCAGTCCCCGTATCGGAATATAAACAAAACCCCAATGACGACAAAATCATCAGACAAAATATGGAAATTTTATTTAAAAGAAAACTCTTTTGCTTATATATAAATATATATATATATATATATATATATATATATATATATATATATATTTATGTTTCTTCCTTTTTTTTTTTTCCTTTTTTTTCACTCTCTTACACTCTTACATATATACTGCTTGGTGTTTTGGTCCTTTTCTTAAACAAACATATGGTGCTAGATAAGATTTCTTGTTTAAACTTAAAAAGATAACTTCTATATCAATATCTATATATTACATATATTACTTCTTTTTTTTTCTTCTTCTTTTTCTTCTTCTTCTTCTTCTTTTTTTTTCACGCTGGTGTACAGTTTTTGTAAAAATAAGCCCATTTCTTCCACTTGATTTCTCTCTTGTAGTATAATCATCACCATCATTCTTATTTTGCATGCCAGCTAAGAATGAAAAGCCCGTCCTCGAAAGAGGAATCACCTCCTCAATCTTCACATACCCATAGTAGATCCAGCCGTCAACACTCTCCAAATAAAAAGCCCCATAGATATGATCAATCCTCGCTCCATTCCAAACCTTCATCTTCTCATGCCCCAGTAAAACACCCCCACTCGCGTCAACATCATTATACACCTCAAGAACAGAGTGATCCCAATGCCGTAACAAACAAGTATCATCGTCACTATCCTCCAGCTACCTTTTACAACCCTTCTTCTTCCTCTTCTTCTTCTTCTTCTTCTTCTTCTTCTTCTTCTTCTTCTCAGCATGTTGATCCATCGCAGTATCAATACCCTCCTTCATTTCACCCTCCACCCCATCATCATCAAGCGTACTACTCGAATGCTCCTCCACCTCCACCTCCAACTGCTCCTTACTCCTATAGATCTCTCGACCCACATAGTACTTATTATCCTCCCCCCCCACAACTTCCTCCTCAAATTTATCCACAGCAACACCAACACTCATCTCACAATCATCAACAGTTTATGCAACAACACCAGCGACATCATCACAATAATCATCATCACCATCATCATCAACAACGGCAGCAGCAGCAGCAGCAGCAGCAGCAGCAGCAGCAGCAGCAAAATTATCATCAACAACGGAAACCTCAGAAATATCACCAGCAACAGCAACAGCAACAACACGTACAATCACTACCACTACCACTATCACAACCGCAACCACTACCACTACCGCAACCACTACCATTATCACATTCAAATTCTGAACCATACGAACCAATCTTTTTATATCCCCAATCGTCTATCTTTGCTAGTTATCTACAGCTCGTTCCACAAGGTTTTTCTCATCAACTCCCTCCAAGACAACCACAATCTTCTCAGTACTATAAACAAATGCCAAACAACCACGATTTTACCCAACAAAAACAACTAAATCCCCCCCAGTTTTTTCCTTACTCCCCGGCACCCTCAATCCTTTCAATTCCTCGCGGCCCACCCAAAAAACCCAAAAAATCCGGATTTGCATTATGGGTTGGCAATCTTCCTCCTAGCACCTCTTTACTCGAGCTTTGTGCACTTTTTGGAACTTCAGATATTCAATCAATCTTTTTAATCCAAAGAACACTGTGTGCGTTTGTCAACTACAACTCCGAAAAAGCTTTACATGAGGGCAAGCAGATGTTTGAAAAAAGAGGTAAGGTGTTGCGCGGAAATCAATTGGTAGTTAAAATCAAAACTGCTTCCGAACAAGAAGATGATTATGATGATGACTACTATATGCTTCAATCCCAAGATTCCCAAAACGAAATATCAAATGCACAAAAACTACCCCCCTCCTCATCTGCTTCTTCATCTAAATCTCAAACCTCTTTGGTTCTTTCAACCGCTTCAACAACTCCATCGTCTTCTTCCACTCCATCGTCTTCTTCATCTCAAATATCTGCTCTTGATAGTAAAGATAGATATTTTGTTTGTAAAAGTCTTACAGTTGAAGATTTGCAGGCATCGGCTTCATACGGTTTATGGGCAACACAATCACATAACCAGGCTACGTTCAACGAAGCATACAAGGTAAGTTGAAGTATATCAACAATCATAATCATGACTTTAGTTATAATTATTACCTTTTTTTTTGATGGTTAATAATTGCTAATTTTGGAATTTCGTTCCTTGACAATTCATTTCTTTTTCTTATTTCTTTTTTTTTTTTTTTTTTGTTTGTTTTTTTAACAAAATAAAAATTTTTTGAAATGTTTTATTTGGTTTTTACTTTTATGAATATCTATATTAAATATTGGAATCATTAAATTAACCGTTTTTAATTATTATGATTTATCTTTTTTTTTTTATTTTTAAATTTTATTTATTATTTTTTTTTTTTGTTAATTTCATTTCATTTTATTTTTTTTTTTTTTATATTTTTAGACTTGTGATAATGTTTATCTCATTTTCTCGGCTAATCGAGCAGGTGAGTATTATGGATACGCCCGAATGGCAAGTAAAATTTCGAAAAAAATAGACAGAAACCTCCAGCCGTTAAAAGATTGGAACTGGGCAGAAGGCTTTCCACAAAACGCCTCTGCTTCTTCTTTGGCGTCATCTATAATTGACCCTGTGGCAAATACCGGTTATTATTCATCACCAAATATCCCCAGAGTATATCCAACGGCAGCAAATCCTTCGATACCTATTCCTGCTGGCAGAATCGTGGACGATTCGTCCCGTGGAACATTGTTTTGGGAGGTGGTGGTCGAGTCTAGCCCTGTTCCTGCCGACAAACCGTCCAAAGGTCACAAAAGCTCTCCGTCAGCATCCTCCATCAGCTCAAGCTCTAGCTCGTCGTCAAGCTCGAGCACTACAGTAACTGGATCATCAGATACACAGTCCTCAAAGCATACATACAAAAAGAAATCGTCATTGTCTTCCTCAGAAAACAATTGGACTATTCCGTTCAAAATTGAATGGCTCTCACCTCCAGGGAAAACCGTGCCCTTTTACAAAGTTAAACATCTAAATAACCCATACAATAAAAACCAACCGGTAAAAATAGCTCGTGATGGTACTGAGATAGAGCCTTCCATTGGGCGACAAATCATTGCACTTTTTCACGAATAAAATGAAACCATGGGAAGATTTATAAAAAAATAAAAATAAATAAATAAAAGAAAACCACGCAACAAAACGAAAACCTTTTTTTTTTTTTTTTTTTTTTTTTTTTTTTTTTTTTTTTTTTTTTTTTTTTTTTGTTATTATTATCAACAACTAAAACTGAAGATAATTAAGAAATAATTGATTGATTAAATAAATTATTTGATTCCTATTTAGTTGTACGTCGAACGTAAATACATAGATTTACTCCTTTTTTTTTTTTATTCCAAATACAAGCCCGTGACCCTTTGTGTTTACGTCAAGGATCAGAAAATTAGTCTCCATCTCTTTCTCTCTCTAAAGAAGACTAGTTAAGTGACCCAAAGTAACTCCGATCGAATTATATATATTCTTTCTTCTTTGTTCTAGAACCACTCTGTTCTTATGCCAGATCTGAGTCAAGTGCCCTGGTTATCCAATAATTACCGATACTCATCAACTGAAAACGAACACTAAAAAAAAAAAAAACTGGCTGCTCATATGTACCTAAAACTATGTTTCAAAACCATCATCAACAACTACTTTTTTTTTGTTCATAGAAAAAAAAAAAAAAAAAAAATAAATAAATAAAATAAAATAAAAAATTATGTAATCTTTTTTTTTTATATATATTATTATATTATTATTACTATTACTATATAAAAAAAAAATTATTTAAAAAACTATATGTACTTATATAAAAGTTTGTGCAATACGTGCATTAGAAATTAAGAGATAGAGAAAGAGAGATGATGTATTAAGATTAATGTCCTGGAGAAAAATAAATAAAAACTAGGCCAAAGTTGTTGTTGTTGTTTTTTTTTTTTTTTTTTTTTTTTTTTTTTGTTTTTTTTTTTTTGTAGGAAGGAAATGGAACAAAGTTTGTTTGCAGTCATTAGGTATTCGTCGTCATCATAGTTAATCATTAAGTGTGTAGAAACAAGTGGAATAAAGATACAAGTAATCTATAATAGCCTCTTGCGTAATATTTTTTTTTTTTTTTTTTCGTTATTCAATGTGTATGCTAAAAGGGAGGGGCAAAAGAAATTTGATGTTTTTTCTATAAAGTAACAAAAAGAAGAACTAAAGCTGATGAGAAATAGATTGCAAGAGACGAATACTTGTGTGTTGATGCAGAGTTGGTTTGTTCGAGTGGTGGTGCTGGTGGTCCCACAGAGATAGTAGGAACAGTGACGTTGGAATCGGGACTGGAGGGAACAACGCCGGAGGGAACAGTACTAGACGTAACAACATCGGAAGGAACAGTGCCAGATGGAATGGATTCTGAAGGAACGGATCCTGAAGGAACAGAACCTGAAGGAACGGATCCTGAAGGAACGGATCCTGGAGGAACAGATCCTGAAGGAACGGATCCTGGAGGAACAGATCCTGAAGGAACAATAGTGGGAACTGTATACAACGTAGTGACAAACGTTTGGCTAGGTTCAGGAACATTATCAGTGAACGATGTAACAACAGATGACTCGACTGAAGAGAACGACTCGACAGGAGCAGATTCTGTTGGTGGTTTGGCGGCAGGGGTGGTAGTTGGTGCAACACAGACAATACTAGTGATGTAATCGGTATTCTGTGAGCTACCAACTGACGAGGGAATATAGATGGTTGAGTAAAACTCACAGGTTGGTGAGTAGTCCACAGTCGAAGGAGTAGATGTTGTTAAACTATCACTCTCAGATGCAACGGGTGTGGATTGGATTGGTGTCGACTCAGAAACAGAAGAGGAAGAAACGGACGGTGTTTCTTCAGATTGAACAGGAACTTCAACAGATGTCACAGCGGTAGAGGATGCTGCTTCTGAAGAAGGCGCGGCAGATTCAGAAGTGACGGCTGATGTGGATGTGGCAACAGTAACTGGTGTCATAGGCTGGTCTGAAGAAGTGGTTTCAATAGTCGCTGAAGTCTCCCCAAATCCGCTCTCTCCTGTCGATGTGGTATCGCAAACAGTAATAGTAACGGTGGATACAATTCCATCGGAGGCAGTGCTGACGGATGTAGTAGTAATAACAACGCGATGCTCAGAAGATGAGAATTCTTCAATAACAAAAGGAGTATCAGTGGAAACAAGTCCAGAATGAGACTCAGAAGTAGAAGTAACCTCGGGTGTAGATGTGACTTGTTGATCAGTTTCAGTTGTTGAAGATTCGGTGCTAGTGGCTGTTATTTCGCATGCATCAATCGTGGCTGTTGTAGGAACTGAGTGTTCTTCAAGAACAGGAACAATGCTGGAAACAACTTGTGTACTAATCAAAGGATACGAAGAAGCGCAGATCAAAAGACCTGCAAGTTCCTTGTTGTTATCCTTGGCCAAATAAGCGGAAACTGTATCATAAGAAAGTTCGAAAGAAGATACAACACTTTCGTAAACTTCATGGCATTCATCTTCATCCAATATATCGACACATGTGGATGGTGTTGGGGTCTCTGTAATGACGGCTGAAGTAGAATCCATAATAGAAACAAACTCAGAAACTGGTGTAGTTGTTTCAGAAGCAGTGGAAATAGTAGGTCCAAAGGTAATGGGTTCAGTAGCAACTTGAGTCATTTCACAGGCTTCAATAGTAGCTGTGGTGGGAACTTGGTATTCAGAGAGAATAGGAACAATGGAAGAACCAAAACTAGTGCTAAGAGTAGGATAGGCGGTAGCACAGATCAAGAGACCAGCAAGTTCTTCGTTGCCTTCTTTATGTAAATAAGCTGATACTTGTGCTTCAGAAAGACTCAAAGTGGATGCAACCTTGGTATATGCACTACTGCATTGCTCTTCCTCAAGAATGTCAATGCAACCACTTGGTGTAGGAACCGCCGTAGTGGAAGTCGAGGGAGGTTGAGAAGATGATGGGAAAACGGATTCAGAAGCTGACTCAGAGGCAGACTCGGTGGCTGATTCAGAAGCGGATTCAGAAGCGGACTCAGAAGCGGACTCAGAGGCAGATTCAGAGATGGACTCGGTAGCAGTCTCAGAAGCAGTCTCAGAAGCGGATTCAGAAGCGGATTCAGAGGCAGATTCAGAGGCAGATTCAGAGGCAGATTCAGAGGCAGATTCAGAGGCAGATTCAGAGGCAGATTCAGAGGCAGATTCAGAGGCGGACTCTGAAGCAGATTCAGAGGCAGATTCAGAAGCGGACTCTGAAGCAGATTCAGAGGCTGATTCTGAAGCGGACTCTGAAGCAGATTCAGAGGCTGATTCTGAAGCGGACTCTGAAGCAGATTCAGAGGCTGATTCTGAAGCGGACTCTGAAGCAGATTCAGAGGCTGATTCTGAAGCGGACTCTGAAGCAGATTCAGAGGCTGATTCTGAGGCAGATTCTGAGGCAGATTCTGAGGCGGACTCTGAAGCTGATTCAGAGGCTGATT